>CAOKZL010003225.1:0-120521 GCA_948472985.1 Iguana delicatissima | reverse complement strand
ATATATATATACCCCAACACACACACACACACACACACGTGGAAGATTTTACTTTCAGTATTGTATTGCATTATTGTTGTTAAAGAAGTTTTATAACACAGTTTGGCAGTACAAATAATAGTTATTTTTCTTTTAAAAATTGTTGGCAAGATTGTCATTTATAATTTTCCAAGCCTTTTCTATGGAAGTATTGTGAATCTTGTTTGACACCATCTTTATAGTTTTTTAAAATGGGCTTTAAACCCTTTTGTTTTGCTTCCTTTTTGTTAAAAGTGATGTGTTGGACTTCTTAACGTTTGTACAGTGGGCCCTCTGTATATGTAGGGGTTCTGTTATAGGAGCCCCTGTGAATACCAAGAGTCTCAAATGCTTGTGTCCCATTATATTCAGTGGCTGTGATGGTGGATGGATGCTTCACCATGTCTGTGTGCATGCCACTGCCATTTTAGGTATAAGACACAGTGTTCTGTGGTCACTCAAAATTGCAGAGCCAGAGGCAAGGTAAGGAGGGCCCGCTGTACTCACTTTCTTGGATTCAAATTGTATGAATTATTTTGCTTGATTTTCTCTACAGTATCCCCTCCACATTTGCGAGGTGTCAGGGCACCAGACCCTGGCGAAGTGGAAAAACTGTAAATAACTCCCCCTGCCATGATTCCCCTCCCATTCCCCTCCAGAACTTCCCCTCTCCCATTATTTTGCCTCTGGCCCCTGTGTTGTGATGGGTAGGGACATAAAAAGACAACCTAAAAGCCTTACCAGTACTATTCCCTCAAACAAAGAAAAAGGGAGTTTTGGAGTTACAATTACTTTGGGTGGCCATCTTGAAAAGGGAGAGGTGAGAGCAAAGAGAGCACCTGAGCAGTCAGTAGCCAATACACAGCAGAATGTGCAACCACGTGGCAGAGAAGCCACACCTTCAGTAGTGGGAGGGGGCTTTGCTCACTCAAAAGGAAAAAATGTCCATTTTAAACACAAGCCTTGCAAGCCTGGGGTGAGGAATACAAGGGATAGGAGGAGGAAAATGGTGACGGGGGCGGTAAGCATGTGCCTCACGAATAATCAAATTCACAAAGGTCAATCCTGCAAATGTGAAGAGAGGACTGTGCTTGATTATAGAGTACTGCTCCTTGCATTTTATAATACAAATGAATTCATTTTTATGTGTGTCTTATATTTTACCTTCTTACACAAGACTTCTTGGAAGGGCTTTGGCCTGAAAGGTGATGCAGAAATACTGGTGAAGAAACAGTATATTAACAATCTTACAGGCTCTAGTTTAACTACTCCGATTCAGAGAGTACTGTGATTCAGATCTCTTGTAAGCTAGTCAAGTCTGAATGGGTGGAGTAGAGCACAGTCATAAAAGCAAAGATTTTCAACCTGCATATAGTGAGATCAGCTATACCAATCACTGTATTCAAAGAGCCTATTTAGTATTCTCACCTATTTTTCTTTTAATAATACGGTCCAAAAATAATGTTTGTGCTAGTAGCAGGAGGTGGGTGGAACATCATGAGGTGGCATGGTTTGGATTTGATAATATGGATTATCATTGTAACATGAAGCAGGTGCTTCAGTCTGGATTAAATATAAAGAAACATGTTCACTTGATAATCTGTTACCAGTAAGAAAAACAGTAATTACAGAAACAGACATGACAGGTTTTTTTCTGCTCCGAAGATAGGGAGCTGCTTCATACTTGGTCACACGATTTGACTCTCTGGCCCAGAGTTGTCTACTCCAGTCTTCCCTGGTAGCCTCCAGATAGTTGGAGTATAGCACCCATCATCCCTAACAAACATGACCAGTGACCATGATTAGAATTGTAGTGACTGTGACTTGCACCATCTCAGTAGTATCTTGCACAGAAGTTTCACAGGACCAGATCTTTTTTCACTGGAAATAGATGGTTTCTCTCAATCTCTTCTATTCTCTCCCCTCCTACATTTCATTGCCATTTTTAGACGTATCTTCTGTTTTCTTTCCACTCAGCCATTTTATTTCCCTGAAAATTCTGTGATTCTTTGAAATGATTTGTATGTCAAGTTTTCATCTTATTTAGGTATATAAACTAGGCATTTTGTATTATATTTTTAGAAGCAATTTTTTTATTTACAAAGAAGGCTAGGCAATATAGAATCATAGAATCATAGAAATGTAGAGTTGGAAGAGACCACAAGGGCCATCCAGTCCAACCCCCTGCCATGCAGGAAAACCCTCAAAGCACTCCCGACAAGTGGCCATCCAGCCTCCGCTTAAAAACCTCCAAAGAAGGAGACTCCACCACACTCTGTGGCAGCACATTCCACTGCCGGACAGCCCTGACTGTCAGGAAATTCCTCCTGAAGTTCAAGCGAAATCTCCCCTCCTGCAGCTTGCATCCATTGCTCCTTGTCCTGGTCTCAAGAGCAGGAGAAAACAAGCCCACTCCCTCCTCGACATGACATCCCTTCAAATATTTAAACATGGCTATCATGTCCCCTCTCAACCTTCTCTTCTGCAGACTAAACATACCCAGCTCTCTAAGTCTGTCCTCATAGGGCATGGCTTCCAGACCCCTCACCATTTTGGTTGCCCTCCTCTGGACCTGCTCCAGCTTATCCATATCCTTCTTGAATTGGGGTGCCCAGAACTGGACACAGTATTCAAGATGAGGTCTAACCAATGCAGAATAGAGTGGTACCAATACCTCCCTCGATCTAGACACCATACTCCTATTGATGCAACCAAGAATTGCGTTGGCCTTCTTGGCTGCCGCATCACACTGCTGACTCATGTTCAGCTTGTGGTCTATGAAGACTCCTAGATCCCTTTCACACGTACTGTTAGCCAGCCACGTGTCCCCCATCCTATATTTCTGCATACCATTTTTTCTGCCTAAGTGTAGGACCTTACATTTCTCTCTGTTGAAGTTCATTTTGTTAGCCTTGGCCCAGCTCTCCAATCTGTCCAGGTCCTTTTGAATTTTGATCCTGTCATCAGGCGTATTAGCAACCCCACCCAATTTGGTGCCATCTGCAAGTTTGATCAGCGTGCTCTCTATTCCTTCATCCAAGTCATTAATGAAGATATTGAACAGCACCGGGCCCAGGACAGAACCTTGTGGCACCCCACTAGTCACTTCTCTCCAGGATAGAATCTGCCATTGGTGACCACCCTTTGGGTACGATCAGTCAACCAGCTACAAATCCACCTGACAGTAGCCCTGTCCAGCCCACATCTAACTAGCTTCTTTGCAAGAATGTCATGGGGAACTTTGTCAAAGGCCTTACTGAAATCAAGATATACTATGTCCACAGCATTCCCTTCATCTATCAAGCAAGTAACTCTATCATAAAAAGAGATAAGATTAGTCTGGCATGACCTATTTTTGAGAAATCCATGTTGACTTTTCGTAATTACGGCATTGTTCTCTAAGTAATTAGAAAGTGACTGTTTGATGATCCGCTCCAGGATCTTTCCAGGTACTGATGTCAGGCTGACTGGGCGATAATTATTTGGGTCCTCTTTTTTCCCTTCTTGAAGATGGGGACAACATTTGCCCTCCTCCAGTCTGCCGGAACTTCTCCGGTCCGCCAAGAGTTTTCAAAGATTATAGCAAGAGGTTCCGCAATGACCTCTGCTAGTTCTTTTAAAATCCTAGGATGCAATTCATCTGGCCCTGGAGACTTGAATTCATCCAGTATGGCCAGGTATTCCTGTACTACTTCTCTATCTATTCTGTGCTGCATTTCTCCCACTTCCTCACCTGCTCCCCAACTGCCAGGTTGCGTGTTTTTATCCTTTTGGGAAAAAACTGAGGCGAAGAAGGTGTTGAGGAGTTCTGCCTTTTTTCTTCCTCCTGTTATTAATTCACCATCTTCCTTGCGCAGTGACCCTATCGTCTCCTTCTTTTTCCTTTTGCTGCGGACGTATTTAAAAAAGCCCTTTTTATTGTTTTTAATGTCTCTGGCCAGCCTAAGTTCGATCTGTGCTTTAGCCTTTCTGACCTTCTCCCTACATCTCCTGGCTACTTGCTTATAATCTTCTTTGGTGATTTCCCCCTTCTTCCATTTCCTGTACATGTTTTTCTTAATACTTAGCTCAGCTGAGAGCTCTTTAGTCAACCATTCCGGTTTGTTCAGATGCCTTCCATTTTTCCTCCTTAATGGCACAGTTTTAGCCTGTGCCTTCAGTACCTCCCTTTTAAAGAACTCCCATGCATCCTGAACTCCTTTCTCATTGACTATTCTTGACCACGGGATTTCAGCCAGCAGCTCCTTCAGTTTACAGAAGTCTGCTTTTTTAAAATCTAAGACGAATGCCTGGCTACACTTGCCTTCTCTTCCCCACTGAATACAAAATTCTAATAGGGCATGGTCACTCTCTCCTAAAGATCCAACCAGTTCTACGTCATTAACAAGGTCTTCCCTGTTGGTCAGGATCAGATCCAGAATATTTGATCCCCTTGTCGCCTCTTCCACCTTCTGTTATGTTGCAGATGAGTAGAAACAATTGTAATGATTCACTTTACTTTCATTAGTCATTACTTTCTACAATTATCTCAATTTTATTTCAACTGCAGATGTGTACAGCTTCTACTGTGGGTGAATGGGGTAATCCTGTTACAAATAAGGAAGCTGGAGTATAGCGTTAGAAATGGATGAACAGGCTCTTCTTGGATTAAATCCAAATGCTGATTTAGACTTCAGGCAAAGGGTAAGTTTAATTATAATTTTTCACTCTGTCTTGTGCATTGCACACCACCATGGCTTTAATTTTGGTGTGGAATAAATAAATTGAACATGCAGCCAAAGGTTTGACAAATCCAGAAGTATGTAAAGTTTACATAGAAACTGCTGTTTCTTAGCCCTCTGTGAAGTTTTTATCAACTCCTTTCGTACCTGGTTATAGGAATTTGGCATGACCTGCTTTGCCAGATCATCATAATCACTAGTTAGGCCCTGTGAGATCAGGTTGTTCCCATCCTGATCAGCTATTTTCTCATTATTTTGCCACCTCAGCTTCTTTTTGTCATTACTGTACCTTATCAAGCTACACTTTCCTGTTTTGAGAACACACAATTACCCTTTATTTACCCACCCTATTCCCAACTATCACCTTTCATCTTTTTTTTCTTCATAATATCAGCTTTCTTCCCAACCTTTAATCTATTTAAATTATGGTTATTTCTTTTCTTCCTGTTGCTATTAGCCACTATGTAAGAATTTTCTCCTGTTTTTCTTTCTCTGATATGTCTCTCATGCCATTTTCCTTCAGCTTTTGTGTCATCCATCTGTATTTCCCTCAGATTTGTTCCTCTTTGCACCTTTGTGCTGTGTTCCCCTTCTTTTTACAACCTCATAAAATCAATAGAATTACCAATGCACTTTCCTTTAATGCTAATTTTATATGTGTGCTTGCTTCAGAGTCATAATAGCACATGTTCTCAATCTTTATTCTGCTGTAGTGAAAATATCTTTTAAATGCTGCTTTGGTGATTTTTGTTTTCTACAAACTGAAACTTTAAAAAAAAATGTTTTCAGGCATTGGCTTACTTTGAACAGCTGAAGATATCTCCAGATGCTTGGCAGGTGTGTGCTGAAGCTCTAGCACAAAGCATCTACAGGTAGGAAACTTTATATAATAGTTGTTTTTTAAAAATTCAGTTTGAGAGTGTCCTGCAGTTGCAACACATTAGGACAAGAGGTTTCACAATATAAAGTTTGATAACTGTGAATAATCCAATAATGTGTGGCCTTGGATGATAAACTTATTTTATTGAGCTTCCACAGTGATTAGATCTACCTTAAAAATATACACAGTAAGTAGTTGTCCTACTTCACTGCAGAGGAGAGAAACCTTAGATCTCTCCATTGAGTCTGGGGAGGCTCCTCCCTCTTCCCAAGTCCCTCATCCTGAGCTCCAGTACCACTGGTCTTCCTTATGGGAAGATAAGACTTACAATGGAGACTCCTGCTGCAGTTAACAATCACTGATTCTCTGACACATGTACCCTCATTTAGGAAGGCAAGCACACATGTGTATGCAGAATGTCAGCTGTTATCTTGGATTGATACCAGACATGAGGTTCACATTTCCTGTGTTCTTCTTGAAGGGGGAAGTGCAAGACAGGCAAAGTCCCACCCACTCAGTGTACGTTAACTGAGTTACTTAAATACCATTATTTATTTATTTGTCTAGAAGCCTCTGGTTAATAGAGATAGCAGCCCAGCTCTGCCAGCTTCAGTCTTTGCTTGCCCATTTCCCCTAGAGAACTGACAAACAACTTGCAGTAGCTTGGTTGAAGTGTGTGCACCTTCAAGTTGCCTGTCAACTTATGGTGACCTCATGAATTTTACAGGGTCTTCTTAAGCAAGGAATGCTCAGAGGTGTTTTTGCCTGTTCCTTCCTCTGAAATATAGCCTCTAGCACTGGGCATTCTTTGGCAGTCTCTCATCCAAGTGCTAACCAAGGCTGACCCTACCTAGCTTCCAAGATCAGGTGGAATCTCATACTTTTGGGTGATTAAGGCCTTTGGGTGAAATACCAAGGAGGTAATATGGGTTATATAGAATCCTCTTGGATTAGTACATACCAGTAATCTGAGTGAGACTAGCTAAATTCTGCAACTTGAAGAAAGAGTAATCAAAAGATGTGTAAATTCTGCAGAAGCTTTGCTGTGGGAGATCACCTTAGAGGCACATGTAAATAACTGTGAGCTCTACTTCGATAAAGAACAGAGTATGAGTAAAATTAATAAGTACATGCATATAGTTACTAAATTTGGTATGTGTCTCAGGGGAGATAACGGGCAAAACAGGACACACAAATTCTGCCTCTGACTATTGAAATTTTATTAGATAGGTTGACAAGGGTGTATGAAAACTATCTTTTCATGCCAGTTAGAAGGAAGGCTATTCTTTATAGGTTAAATTTTCTGTTCATATTTGAACATGAAATTGTTGTTGTGTGCCTTCAGGTTGTTTTCAGCTTATAGTGACCCTAAGGCAAACCTCTCATGAGATGTTTTTAGCAAGATGTGTTCAGAGCTTGTCTTTCACTTCTTCTGAGGCTGAGAGGGTGTGACTTGCTCAAGGCCACCCAGTGGGTTTCCATGACTCGGGATTCAAAGACGGGTCTTCAAAATCATAGGCCAGCACTCAGATCACTTCATCACACTGGTTTTTATCACACCCCATACTGAATTCCAGGTTTCTGCGTTGCAGTGATAGAATACAAATCAGACAGAGAGAGTGCCCTGCCATTAAATTTTATGACAGGCTACTTTTGTGCTAAGATCTCAAGTGGAATTTACACCCTCAAAATAACAGTGCCCACATTCAGTGTTGGGAGCTGGCTAATTTCATAGTAACTGGTTGTTCAATACATTGTTTCAGTGTATATTGTTTTCTGTTTTCTTTGTTTCAGTGATGATCACATCAAATTTTTCTGCTTTCAAGTTCTGGAACATCAGATTAAATATAAGTGAGAATCCTTAATTTTTTTCTATTTTATTTTTCTTTATGGTAGGAGATAGGATATGTGGACGCCTTTGTTGAGAAAGTCAAGAGCTACTTACATTTCTGGCATGTATCTTTATGCTTGATTTACTGCTCTGATGCATATAGTAATGTCCCTTGTTTATCAGTTGGAATATCCAGTATTTCTCTTAAAAGTATGTCAGATTCTCAGTCTGTATACCGAAAGGATCGGTGAGAATTCATTAGTTGCAGTTGCTGTTTTCCCAAAGGAACTTCAGTCCTTGTGTGCTTTCTTAGCACATTGTCTAAGATTTTCTAGTAACTCTTTTTAAAGGATGCAGAGAATCTTCTGTAAGGGAGTTTTCTTTATTAGTCTTAGAACAAAGATTTGCTATAGATTCAAATTAAAATACATTTTTAAAGTATGTTTTGAATTTCTTAAAGCAGTAGTAAAATTATTGTGTATTTCTGGTTATGCTTTGCAGGTATTCTCAGTTAACAGAAGTACAACACCAGCTAATCAGAGAGACACTCGTAACCTGGCTACAAGCACAGGTGGGTTTTTTTTTTTTTACAACTGAGTTATTAACATAACATAGAGGTGTTTAAATTTTTTCCTAATATTTTTTCTTAAGTCACAATGTACGCATGTAGTGGCATACATTGTATATGTTATATCTTGAAAGATTATGGTGAAATGCTTCTATATTCTTCTTTTCAAGCTGCTGCAGTCTCAGTCCGAAAAGACGTTTATACGGAACAAAGCAGCACAAGTCTTCGCTTTGCTGTTTGTTACTGAGTATCTCACAAAATGGCACAAGTTCTTCTTTGATATTTTGTCTGTGGTAGGCCTCAATCCCCGAGGTGTGGACTTATATCTCAGGATTCTTATGGCAGTTGACGCTGAACTAGTAGATAGAGATGTTGTTCATACATTAGAGGTAAGTTCCTTTTTATGCAACAAATGTATGTAAACAACCATCTAGCATTATTGTAGCAGTATCACTGTTTTTGGTACACAAAAAAGCAATGAGGAAAAATTTGAGAACATTATCTCTAAAGTTGATATTTGATAACTCTTTCAATTGCATAAACGTTAGCACTTCGACGGGGTGTCATACACATTCTACTCATAACCATCTTAAACTCTGCACTTTGAAATGAGATTATCATCATGAAGAATGAACATCAACTATACAGATATCTTGCAGGACCGTGGAAGTGGTTAGCTCTGCTTACCAATATTTTGTTTACCTTCTCATTTTCTGCTTGGAAAGAATCCAGACTTTTTACTTTAAAACTTATCTTCCTCCTTATACCTATAGGAGGCTCGGAGAAATACCTTATTGAAAGATGCTATGAGGGAACAATGCATTCCAAGCTTGGTGGAATCGTGGTACCAAATATTACAAACATATCAGTATACAAATTCAGAGTTGACATGTCAGTGCCTTGAAGTAGTTGGAGCATATGTCTCTTGGATAGATTTGAGCCTGATCGCCAATGAAAGGTAATGCCCTTTTGTGTTTGGTTTTTGAATTAGGAATGCATTTGTGAAAGTGTAACTGCGTGTTAACACCAGCTTTAGGATGGCTAGCATTAGTCCTCTTGAAAATTTAAGGATGAATAGACAAAATGTAATAAATAATATTTTGCCAGTTTTTGTGATGTCCAAAATAAGCAATAGCATATGTATATCTATAGCTGGGGGATATTATTTCTTACATCAGAAACAAGAACATGTTGGTAAACAGAAGGGATTCATGCATTCCCATGCTTCAGTGTGCCTCTACTGAGTAATTGTGAAGCCTTTGTCTATTTTTTTAAGGTTTATAAACATGCTGCTTGGTCACATGTCTATAGAAGTTCTACGGGAGGAAGCATGTGACTGCTTGTTTGAAATTGTAAATAAAGGAATGGACCCAGTTGATAAAACAAAGCTGGTGGAGACTTTGTGTCAAGTGTTACAATCTGCTGGCCTCTTCAGTATTGACCAGGTGAGTTACCTCCTATAAAGTGGGAGAGAGACTATGTGAAGACAGCCTGCATGTGTGCATAATTTAGTGTATAAACAGAATGGCTGCTCTGCTCTCAATATCCTTGATGGATAAAATGTATGAGAGCACATTATTACTGCTCACTTTGTATGGCTCCTTTCTTAAAGGACTCTTCCTTGATGCATGTTTCATTTTTGTATTAACAATTTCATATACTATTTGTTCTTCCACTTAGTATAACTTGTTCCTGTACCCTCCCAAAATCTTATTGTTGTGTTTATATTACACTGTTCTGCTGATTCATGTTTTCCTTGTAACCTAATTCTTATACTAGTGATATGCCAAATACACCTTTTTTGTTTAGCATATCCCTAATTCAGTGCTTTGGACAGATACGGAGCAATCACGTGTGGATACAGCAATGCTGCCATCTTAACTGCACTTAAGAGATCAGGAGGGAGCTCTGGACTTCCAGGTTTTCTTCTTGCTTCCTAGGCAGCCTTCCCAAATCTCAGTTAGCTTTTGCAAATCCATTTCAACCATAGATCCACCTTGCAGAATTCCTAAGGCTGTCAGCATCTCAGATTTAAACTGAACTTCAGAAGGATAGGGTTGGTGCATTTAAGGCAAATCTCCTGCATTTGGTTTCCTTTGATTCATAGTGCTATCCTAAGCAGGTTTGAATAGTGAACTCTATGGTGCTTAGAGAGCTCAGTGGTGCTTGTTCTCTGGGAGACGTGTGAATGGGATGCATGCAGTCAGCAGTTCCCTCTACTGTGGCTTGCAGCTACCCTCCTGTCACACCAAAACTTTGTTCCCTCAGCCTGCTGTATAGCTGTTTGTTCAGCTGTGGGCAGTGTAGTTTAAATGAGAAGGTCAGCAGAGCTTATGGTGAGTTAGTCCCCCCCCACACACAAACTGCTGGTACTGTTGTTCTCTTTTTAAATTGCACTAACTCCATGTTGCCAAGTTTATTTGTACTAGGAATATCTGGAGAATACATGGATTCACTTACTCTTCAGTGGTTCCCAGTGCTAGTGGTGGGATAGGATCTCAACATGTGGAGAGATCCTCACATATTAAAACTGAGAGTTGGAGGAGGAGTGAGTGCAATAGTGGATGTAGGAAGGGGAGGAGGTGTGGGGAGACATGGGGAACATTGGCCCAGGCAATGCCCACCAGTGGCGTGTGATTCCCAATAAAGTGATCTATCACTGCATTACTGCTTTGGCAATAAAAAAGTTTCCCAGCCTCCCTCTAGTGTAGAGCTTTCCAAAGTTTTCATGTTGGTGACACACTTTTTAGACATGCATCATTTCACAACACAGTAATTCAGTAAATGGAGGTAGCCCCTCCACCCAAGCCTGGCCCAACCGCTGCCCTTTCCGGGGTCTTCCTTGCCCCAGCATGGCAGCAATGGCAGCCCCTTCACTCAGGCCTGGCCCGCCACACCAGTGGGAGAGGCAGCCCTTCCACCCATTACGTTCACGTGACACACCTACACACTGCAGCCCGCACACTAACGTGTTGCGACACGCAGTTTGGAAAGCTCTGCTCTAGTGTACACATTCAGGATTGTGGTGTAAGTTATATTTTTGTCTCCTGAAAATCTACTGTAATATTTCTATGCATCTGTCATTTTATAGTGGTATACTTCGAACTTTGAGTGAATCGTTTGCACCAAGTTGCTCATAGTAACCATTGATCTCTTTAATATCCTTCACAGGAAGAAGATGTGGACTTCCTAGCCAGGTTCTCTAAACTTATAAATGGAATGGGACAGGCTTTGATAGCTAGTTGGACTAAACTAGTGAAGAGTGGTGATATTAAAAATGCCCAGGATACTCTCCAAGCTATTGAAGCAAAAATAGCCCTCATGTTGCAACTTCTAATCCATGAGGATGATGATATATCTTCTAATATTATTGGGTTTTGTTATGACTATCTGCATATATTGAAACAGGTAAATTGAACTTCTTTGATTAAAGTATTTGTTGCATTTCAAGTTTCTGATTTCTACACAACCACATTAGTCATGCAACTTGGATAGACCTTATTCTATGAAAAATCTGATTTATTTTTGCATTTAAGACTAATAACCAGCATTAATATATAGAAATGGCTTTGCACACTTCAATAGTAACTTTGTTCGTATTTTGCAGCTTCCTATGCTTTCAGAGCAGCAAAAAGCTAACGTGGAGGTAAGAATAACAAATATTTTTCCCAAGTGACTGCTTATTTCTTCTCGCACTGTCATCTAATAACTGTTTTAATTCAGTATGTGTGTTTGGATGTCGTGCTAAACCATCAACATCATATTTTTATCTTTGCTGTTATGTTTTTAAATTATGTTATGCTCTTTAAAAATTAAATGACATGTTGATATAATAGCTTGACTACTTGTGCTTTAATTTTTTTATTATCCATTTTTAGGTATATCTTTCTTTAGCCTTGTAAGCTGGTTTGGGTCAGATGCTGTGTTAAGGTGGAATATAAATAAAATAACTAATAAAATAAAACATAGTTGAATAGAAAAGCAAAGTGAAAGCTTCTTAAATTCATGACTGTGAATGAAGAAATGAGGGAGAGGGTGCCCACAACCCTGGGAAATGAGGGAGAGGGTGCTCACAACCCATTTTTTATAGCACTAAATGATGGGTAGCAAGGGAATGTCCTGTTCAGTTGTGGTCCCTAATCTATGGAATGCTTCACTCAGCAAGGTCTAACATCATCCTTTTTGTCACAGGTTAATACATTCCCTATTCCTTGGCATTTGAAAAGAATTTGATCGATTGGCAAGTTTTCAAATACGAGTACCATACCAGTTGTTTATCCCCATGATCTGTTGTTCTTTTTAAATTAATTAATTAAAATATTTCTGTCCTGTTCAGTACTTATAAATCTGACAGCAAAGTACAGACAAGAGAATAATGTCAACAAACAGTTTTAAAATATTCAATAGTATAAATCAGGGCTTTCCAAATGGTGTGCTGTGAGATGTTAGTGTGTCGTCTGAAGCATGTAGGTGTGTAGCCTACAATCTTGGAAATGTATATTATGATTTATAAATCATATATTTTTAAAAATATATGAAGGGTTTTCATGAGATATGTTGTGTCCTCATACATTTATTACAATTTATGTATGTGTCTTTATCTCTTATAAGAGGTTAGTTTAACCTCTGGTTTGTAGTAAAACTGAATTACTGTGTTGCTAAATGATGCATCTCTAAAAAGTGTGTCACCAACATGGAAAGTTTGGAAAACTCTGGTATAAATAATGAATAGAAATCCAGAACTTCATAGGCTGGAATCAAGCTGTGGTAACTGGGCCCTGAAACTTGAGTGGAGAGCTAGATTTTAACTTCTTGGGCGCCACAATGGACAAGTCCCTCTTCCTTATCTCCACATAAATTTTTCTCACGGTAGGACATGGAGGAATACCATCTTGGCAGCTCTCAGTGCTCAAGCAGACATATATGGGCGATAGTACATGAGTTTTTTAATATTACGTATATGATATTTTTATAGTTTATATATGTAAGCATGCAGAGGGTGGCATACTGCTTTGTATGTTGTTAAATAGTGTTTTAATTTTCATACATTTCATTTCTTGTAAGGTACCATGACTGTTTTTTTTCTTTTAATGGAATAGTAGTAGTGGCGGCAGCAGCAGTAGTAATACTAGTAGATGGTGATGATTTTATCCTACTTGGTCCTTCTTTGATGTTACTTTATTCATTGTTTTTATATTAAATTATGCTAACTTAATAATTCACTTACAGGCAATTATGTTGGCTGTTATGAAGAAATTAACATATGATGAAGAATACAACTTTGAAAATGAGGTTAGAAATTACACAATTCTTTTTCAGAATGCCTGTTTCAGTTACAGCAAAAATGCTTCGAGTGCCTTGGTAAAAATGGAAGTTTTTATATGCGAAAGCATGGCACTGTAAATATTCTGTATAGGATAGGAACAGAATGCCTGGATTTCATAATGCCAAACAATGAAGTACATGTGTATTTATTAGTATGCACCTGTATTTACATCTGATAATGCATTTTGCCCCTATTTTGGATGCATGCCTTAACTTATGCATAGGTGCGTATCAGACAAGAGTCTAGACTTCTTGATTCTATCAGAGTTCCCAAGGAGGAATGCTCAGAGTTGAGACACCAGACTCAAAGGCATCTGTCCAAGTACCTTAGGTGTCAACTCTATCTTCATAGGGTTACCTCTACTCTATCTTCATAGGGTTACCCTGAGTTGAAGGCAGCTTGACAAACAATACAAATGCATCTTGCACAATCACATCTGCATGCCAAGTAGAAGCATTTAAGGCTTCTTTAAACATGAAACTCCTGCTTAAGGAGCTATGCTTTCCCTGTAACTGTTCAATTTCCATGAAGAATCTCAGGGGCAAAAGCTGTTGCCCACATTCATCGCTTCTTTGTATTGAGGAAATCCATTGCACTTTGCATAGACCAGAAGTGGTTGAAAGCTAGTGAGAACCCTTGGGATTAAGGAGCTTGATGATCCTGCACTCTTTTATCTCTAGCTGGCTTCAAATGTATTCTGTCACAATAGAGTGACTGCTTGGAAATAGCATGTGCGACTTAACAGAAGTATTAACATCCATGTTTTGCCATCCATCATGTTAAGGACAAAAGGCTTAAAAATTGAACTGCATTTATGAGTGAACTGTATTAAAGTACCTGGATTTATGATATAAGACTTAAGGAACCATGGAGCAAAGTCTGGAAACAATAAGGTAGGAGCTATCGTGTTTGGCAAGAGTGGCCAAAGGGTGGCCCTCCAGATTTCCTATAGGTGTCATAGCCAGTAGTAGAAATGCTGGGAGTTGCAGTCCAACAATATCTAGAGGCCCACCTTTTGCTTACTCATGCTTTATAGAAAACCACTTCACTTCAGGCTTGTAGGGTCTGCTATAGTCTTTTTATTAGAACCACAAAGCCTTGTAAAAGAAGCATATATTTAGAACTTTAAAATTCCGCAAGCTCTGAACTTCCTCCCAGAGAAGTTTGACTGGCATCCTCCTTACTTTCTTTTGCAGACAAATAAAGACTTTTCTGTTTAGATATGCATTTGCTGATTGACTGTGTAAGGCCCATCCCACCAAAATAATGTGCTGGATCTTGCTACTTGTTGTTGTTGTGATGGTGTGTGTAGTTGTGTTTAAGCATTTTTTTAAATATAATTTTAAAATTTTTATCGTTTAATCTTGTGTTAAGTTTTGTATCTTGTAAAGTTTTAATGGTATGTTTTTTAATTTGTTGTAAACCGCTTTGAATCCCAAACAGGGAGAAAAATGGGATAGAAGTAAACATAAGAAGCATAAGAAGTCATCCAGACTTTTTAACTACCACAAATGGAAGAAAATTCACTGTTCTGTCTCCCTCTCTCCCCATGCTCTGAGCTTTTTTCACTTCAGCAATACAACTTATGGAAGTTGAAGTCATTTTTTGCTGCTATAATTAAATCATTAAGAATCAGAAATCCTTGTTGAGTCATTAAAAGTCATCCTGACATCTTCCCATAGTTCCAGATCTAGCCTCTGTGCAGTCCTGCTTAAGAACTTCCCTGTGAGATCAACCCAGATTCAGAAGAATGAATATTAATGAAATCTCAGATTGTGAGATACCCTTTAAAAACTGGAGCACATATTATATCAGAACTAAATTAATTTCAGCATATATCTAAAATTCTGTTTGACTTATTAAAGCACCAGCTTTCAACTAAGTAGTTACCTGGAATCTGTTGCTGCTGATCTGTTGGAATGTGGGGAATGCGTTTAAGACAAGCAATGGTAATTGGCCAGTATGTGTGCTGTAGCTTGCGCTGGGATAGTACCCTGCAGAATGAGCATGCAGCATTTGTCACTACCTATAGCATACTATACTTTACTATACTATGCTTTACATGTCACAGAAGCCTACATCTGGATCCCAAGAGTTTAAAATTCATAACAGTAATTATAGTTGGGCATGCTTTGCTCATATGAGACCCAGCAACCACAGCAGTAACATTGTTGTGCACAGCTTCTTGAGCTAGCAAAACTTTTCTTTGGCCAGTGGAAAAGGATATAGGAGCAATTTACATAACACTTTGTAATGTAACAATAAATGAGTTGTTGAGTGCATCTTGTCTAAACATGGTACAAAAAGGTGTATGATTATGTAGATGTTAATTCATCTCACCGCATCTGTTGACAGGGTGAAGATGAAGCAATGTTTGTTGAATATCGAAAACAGCTAAAGCTTTTGTTGGACAGACTTGCACAGGTTTCACCTGAACTGCTGTTGGTTTCTGTATGCAGAGTTTTTAACACTACACTGCAGTAAGTGTAATGGCTAGCCTTTTTGGAATGTCTCAGTAGTTTACCCTAAGCATTCTGTGTTTGTGTCCATGTCTGTGTGTCTGTGTATTAAGGTTTCTGCTGATACTTGGATCTCAGAGGTTAAATTTCCTATTTGTCTTTTTGGTCAATAGAATTATAAAACTGTATAGGTAGTGTTGATATTATTTGAAAGATAGATATGGGCTGCAGTTTCCTTGCTAGCCACTTAATGAAGCTGGAAATCCAAACACTTTAAACACCCACACAGACTTTAAGAAGAACCTGCTTTAGCTGACTGATGGAGTATCTTTTGACTGTGTGGAAATTCCATTGTATTTCACAAGAATAAAATGCCACATGTCTGTAGGAGTGCTTGTGGGTATAAAATGAAGGGTATTCCACCATACACAAGCATCCAGAAGAGAAGAGTGATGTTTATATGAGGTGAAACATTTTGTAATAGCTGACCCACTTCCTTTTTCCTGTGAAAAATGTAACCTAATTTCTTCGTCCTAAAAATGCTACCACTGTTATTTCCAGCTCAAAACAAAACAAAAACCTTCTGAATTCACAAAATTAGGAAATGGGCATAAACTCTGGAATAAAACTGCTGTTTTATTTATCTGTAGAAAGATCTAAAATAAATTATTTTCTGAGCTAATTTTCCACCCCAGTCACAAAATAGTCTTTGCTGAGGTAAGAACCCCCAGTGAGTGGCTAGCTGGTCTAAAGAGAATCAGAACTTGTCACCTGGATGCTAAAGTGGCCCTCAAAAGTGAATTTTCCATATGTTGGAAATAATTGGGGCTACCTACTTGTTTTCCAATCTATTACTCTGCTGTAAAAGTAATAGTATGCAGGGAAGCAGTTTGGTTTGTTCTGTTGAATGGTGCCAGTGTACTTTACGTCTTTGGTTAGCATGCCTTTTGCCAATTCTAAGCTAATTGATAGAGCCAGTGTGATGTCATGGTCTGAATATTGGACTATGACTCTGGAGAGCAGGGTTCAATCCCTGCTCAGCTGTGGAAACCTACTAGGTGACCTAGGGCAAATCACACTCTCTCAGCCTCAGAGGAAGGCAAAGGTAAACCCCCTTTGAACAAATCTTGCTAAGAAAAACCTGTGATAGGTTTACCTTAGGGTAACTATAAGCAACTTGAACGTACACAACGACATGCCAGTTGAAAAATTATCTCCCACCCCATTTGGTCTGCTTTGAAAATATTGTTCAGCTGGTATTGTCATCACATTATAACCAGCCTAGATTTCCTACGACATACCAAGTTGCTTGTCCCGGTAAATGCCTCCCTTCACAGAATATGTTGTTTTTGCACTGAGGCACCTCGCTCACATGGGATATAATGATTTAAAAAAAAAAGTGAGGAGGGGTAGAATGAAATGGCAGGTGACAAAAACTTGGGGAAATAGTTCAGAACTCTTGGCAACAGTACAGTAAAATATTGACTGCATAGGATTAGATCTCTGTGGATTCTATAACAAAATTTGACTGTGGGTTATTAAAATGTCCTGTCTTGTAGAATGAGGGGTAATTGGCTTCAGGGAAAGAAAAACAGAATAAAGGCAATAATTTTTGCCCCTCTTCAAGAGGTTATTTATCTGAAGTTTTATGGGAGCAGAATAATTTTGTTTTAATAATTGGGACAGCACATAGTAAGGCATTAACAGGAAGAGTTTGTCCAGTTTCATATCAGTAATGCCAAAATTAGTCCCTTGGTGTTCATTCTTAAACTTTGTGTGAAAAATACATCTATTTTTTTATGCAACAAGAAAGGAAAGTTTCTAGTCTGTCATGTAGACTGCAGACTGCAGTGACAACTCTATAATGTGTGTAAAATCTTAACACTTAGAATTCATTTACTGCAGCTTAACTTTATTATACATGAAAAAAATTATACTACACAGTACCAATCAATTATTTGACACAAAATCTAGATTTTAGGTATATTGATACTTTCCTTTCTATTCTGTTTTATAGGAATTGGCAAAGCAAGCCATTTATGGAAGTAGAAGTAGCAATAAGATTGCTGTATATGTTGGCGGAGGCTCTTCCAGCATCTCATGGTGCTCACTTTTCAGGTGATACAAAGGCCACTGCTCTGCAGGATATGGTGCGGACTGTAAGTAGGAAGCCAAGTAAACATGATTTGCCAAAACTGCCAGTTTAACAACTCAGTGTTTAATGAAGATGCACTGTTTTTTCTCTTCCTTTTCCCACATAGCTGGTTACATCAGGTATTAGCACCTATCAGCACACTTCAGTAACTCTCGAATTCTTTGAGACTGTGGTCAGATATGAGAAGTTTTTCACCACTGAGCCTCAGCACATTCCAAATGTTCTCGTAAGTTATAGTATTTTTAAACATATGCTTGGTTATCTATGATAATGCTTTTTCCCTTCCTCCCTCTTCTTGTATTTGTAAAAAGATTTGGAAGACTATTCCACCTCTTTTCTAGTCTCTGCGAACATGATTCAGCTGTTCAACTCTTAATTACAGATGGCTTTCTTGGATCACAGAGGTCTTCGCCATAACAGTCCAAAAGTACGAAGCAGAATAGCATACCTTTTCTCCAGATTTGTCAAATCTCTCAAGTAAGTTCTATGAAATACAGGTAGATGTGTTAATTTTTTTCAGCAAAATAAATTTGCATAGTGGATTGATCATTCATGTGTGTGCGTGCGTGTGTATCGAAAGTAGAGTATGTAAGACCCTGCAGAAAGTTCTAATCGAAGCACAAACAGAAGTTGCATTTATTTTCATAAATAAATAAAGCTGATTTGTATCTTCAAACACTAAAGCTGAAATCATTTTCTTTCTGTTTTATTTAAAAATACGAAACTGCACTATCTCATTACAGATGTATCTCTAAATAGCAATATGGTTTCTGATATTAGACATATTAGACTACTGTTTATTGTATCACTATGGGATGGGCAACTTATGCCAATAAATCAAGATTGGGCAATTGTGGGAGGCTAGGGGGCTGTAACATCTTCCCAGGAGACTTTGGAGGGATGTATCCCCCATTGTCAAAAACTTTCTAAAAAATGGCCTCAAGTGTACCCCTAGCCCCCTAAATCATACTTTCAATTTACTTCCAGTTTTAAAAAAGGCCAAAAATGGCCCAATGGGAGCAAACTGTAGCAGGCATTTCAAGACCAAAAAAAAAAAAAATCCCCAAGGAGGGGGCAGGGGCTGCAAAAAATGGCTGTGAGTGCTGCATGTAGTCCACAGGTCACACTTTGTCCACCCCTGCAATAAACAGAGAAAACTCGGGTGCTTGATTTCACCCTTGTGCTTTGTCTTTCATATGCAAGATAGGATTATATTGTACACATTCAAGTTCTAAAATTCCACATATAAAAAAAAGTTCAACAGTTGCATTTCAGTTCTTTATAAGGCCAAGTAACATTATTTATGCTGTCATCTTTCAGTAAACAAATGAATCCCTTTACTGAAGATGTGCTAAACAGAATACAGGATCTGTTGGAATTTTCTCCACCTGTAAGTATATTCTGTTGCCTAGAATTAGAAATGCAGATTTAGCATAGAAATTGTGCCTGTAATGGTGAGAAAGATGGATGAGATTATATACTCTAAAGTGCTTGAGTGAAAGGGGTGATACATGTACATTCACAATTTATGATCAGTTGGTTACATATCAAAGTTTGGAAACATTACAACTCAGACAGTTGTAATTGTTTTAAACTGAACTGTTTGTAATACCTTTTTGCTTTTTAAACTGCATTTCTTCTTTAAACTTAATGTTTGAATGATTTTAAGACTGTAAATAGCTTAATTTTGTTCTAATGTTAATTCTTCGTACATTTTTAATTGTATTGTTCTTTTAAATTGTGAGCCTCTTTGAATCCCAATTTTGGGGAACAAAGCAAGATACTACTATTAGTGGTAATAATAGTAATAATAATAACTCTCAGGACCCCTTGCTAGCATGTATGCTGACCAACAATAGAGCTTTTATAAGCACTAGTAGGCATATTGCACACAGTCTGAGATACTAAAGTAGCAGTGTTTACCTTGCTTTGATTCACTCGTTAGATGTGGCAAGTCCTTTCAGCGTAATTATAGCTGAATGGACTTAACGTAGGAAGACACAAACTATCATCTACAAATAGCTCCTGGATTTTTGAAATTTTTGCTGTCACTTTAATGATGTCACTGCAAATAAGCAGCCCAAACAAGCATTTTCAAAGAAGTCATATAAACTTCTGAAGGGTTTGTAGTAAGGTGCAGTGGAATGGTGTTGTGGTGGGAATAGGTGGCTTTGTTCATTATAATTTGGTTATTCTTGAATTCTTCAAATAGAACAACAAATTAACAGTAAAAAATCTCTGACTGCTAAGCTCTGCTTTTGTTTTCTGGTTTCAGGAAAATGGCTACCAGGCTCTTTTAAGCAGTGATGACCAGTTGTTCATTTATGAGACTGCTGGAGTTTTAATAGTGAACAGTGACTACTCTGCAGAACGGAAGCAGGCTTTAATGAGAAACCTTTTGACTCCTCTAATGGAGAAGTTCAAAGTTCTGTTAGAAAAACTCATGATGGCCCAAGATGAGGACAGACAGATGGCATTAGCTGAATGTCTGAATCGTGCTGTTGGCTTTGCAAGGTGGGAACTGTACCACTTATTTAAGTGTATTCAGAGGTACATTTAAAGAAGTGGTTTGTGGTCTGCAGATCCTAGTAGTGTCTTAATTTGCCTCCCAGCAAATTATTTCCGAGCTGAGTGTTTGTGGGTTCTCCCCCTGCTTTCTGGCTGCTTCCTCTCTTCCCTTGCTACAGAAATAATGCTACTGATCCTTAGATGGAGGTGCTGGTAGAAGGCAATTACTTGAAAGAACCCTGCTTGTAGAAAAACAGAGAGCCGCCAAAAGAAAAAGCCTGTATAGAAACATGGTTTTACAACCCTCAGATCTATGGAAAAAATGTTTATTTCTACAAATGTTCAAAATAATTATTTATTAGCCAATAATATTTGCAAATAATGCAGGTTGTTATATTAATGTAATAATCTGTGTTATATTACATTACATTAAATATATTAATATATTACAGTATAGTATAGCCACCTTAAGAAAAATAGATTAATAACCAAACAGAAATCTCTTAAATTTAATTAAATGGTCACTGGTTGTGACATTTGGAAACAATTTTTTATTTATTTATGTAGACATTGTCAATTTATTGCCCTTGAAGAAACTATTACTGCTGGGGGCCTGAAATATATTGGGCCCTTTAAGCAAATAAAATCCATTTTTTACATCTTGAGATCCAGTATCTCTTTCTTACCAGTATTCATTGGATGTTTCTAGCTTCTGTTGTTGTTATTCTTTTAGCTCATACAGAGTCTGCTGAAGGTAGTTGTGACACACTCCAAAAATCTTCAGAAATGTGGTTAGAGAACTTGACCTTTACATAAAGTGTATTGGAACTAAAAATGTAAAAGTTCTGCATGTTGCTTCAGATGTCCTTTTAGAAACAATGATAGGAAAGGAGTCAAGTTTAATAATTCAGTGTGACTCATAGGAATTTGTTTTCTTTGTGGCTTAGCAAAAAAAGGCTTGGTGTGATGCTGTGTCTTTTTCTCTTTGAACAGCCGTACTAGCAAAGCTTTCAGCAACAAGCAAACAGTAAAACAGTGTGGCTGCTCTGAAGCGTATCTGGATTGCTTGCAAACATTTCTACCAGCTCTGAGTTGCCCTTTGCAAAAAGAAGTGCTTAGGAGTGGGGTCCGGACCTTTCTTCACCGAATGATTATTTGCTTAGAGGAGGAAGTTCTCCCGTTTATCCCTTCGGCCTCTGAACATATGCTCAAGGACTGTGAAGCAAAAGACCTTCAAGAATTCATTCCCCTCATAAACCAAATCACAGCTAAGTTCAAGGTATCTGTTTGTCAGTTTCTTTTTATATTCCACCTTACTTTCTGTATGGAGGCTAAGGTAGTTCACAACCTAGATTAAAACAAAATATAGCTAAAAAACAATCATTATAAAAAGGAGTTAAAAATTATATTCTATATTGTTAAAAACACTGATTTAAAATAGCTCTAATGTGATTACAAGGTAATAATGAGAATAAAAGTACAGTGTCATTAATGTAAGATTCCACTTCAATTAAAAGATTAAAAACTACATTGCAATCTGGTTCTGAAGTGGGCATGAATATGCCTATGCACTAAGCTCATGACTGGAAGCACTCTTCCTGGTGTTCTCACCAACCGAGGCTGGATGGGTGACAACAGAAGAAAGGACTTTCTGATAGCATCTCTGTTTAAACATCTGGTTTATGGGCAAATTGTGTTTTCTTGTTTAGTTGTAATGGCAGACTATGATTTTCTGAAGCAAGGAAAGGACAGAGGAGGGTGTGTAGGGAATATTCCTGATGAACCAGTCCAGTGAGTACATTGGGTAATTTGAATAACCTGGCTTATAAAGTATTGGCATGCTTAGAAAGGAAAAAATGTAAAATTGTTTGCTTAGCACTGTCTGAACACAAGGTAATGTTGCTGTTTTAACTTAAAGGGCCATCTTTAATTCCCTTTTCCAGTTGTGTAATCTATAATATTAAAAATTGTATGATTTGTATATGTGCAGCATAACTTCCAACACTATGAAACCTAGGTATGGTAAACATGGTAAACATAAGTCCCTAGGTAGCTACAAGTCATCCTAGGGGTATTCACTTCAAGGTGGGATTTGGGGTTTTAATTTTAGGAGATTTTTTAAATGTTAATTTCGATGAATTTAAATGTCTCTACTCTGAACTGCCACCCACCTTCAGTCACAAGGAGACAGACATTTCTAGCTATGACATAGCTGTTAATCAGGGCAGTGGCTCATATAAAAAGGAATTCTATAAGAATTCAGCATTCTACAAAGCTATTAGCAGATGAATTACTGATATCACAGAGAAGCAGACAAGAACAGGAAGGACTACAGCTGCGGCTGCAGAGTAGCACCTGGAAAATAGGAGGTGAAGAGAACAGCAGTGGCTCCTCTTGAAATATCATTGTGGAAAACCAGAAGGAAATAATGTGGGAATGACTGCAGCTAAGACTCCAGAACAGAAACATGCAAGACTAGAAGCGAACAGTAGAAATGGCTGGACTTTGGAACAGCAAGAAAAAGGAGAACTGCATCTGTTAATTACAGTTGGCTCTGTGTCACTTTCTTGCACCTATTCCAGCCATTGAAATGGAAGGTCAAACTTCTGGGGATATTTGTGTTGATGGCAAGATACATCTACTTCAAATCAATAGCTACATTTCCTGCAGAAAGTATATCATAAAAAATCAGGAGGCATACTTCTAAGCTGCATTCATACAGGACATAACAGTGCCAGGGATCCAGCGATGTACCTCTGGTGAATGCTGCTGGTTCTGTCAGAATCAACTATCCATGTGTAGTTCCCAACCCTCTTTAGTTTGGACAGCCTAGGAAACCTGGAGAAGACAACTGATGCCACAGAGAGCTGGAAAGGGGAGGGAAAGAAAGTACAAATTCCATTGGCTTTAGATACAGAAATACACCATTTAACCTGGGCCAGTTGTCCAACTGCAGTTTCATGGTGTTTACAGCATTCCACATATCACACTACAGTAATACCAGTGCACACAAAACTGGGTAATAAATAACACTAAGAATAGCCTGGTTTCTTAGTGGTCACAACCTAGACCAGCAGTATAAACACAGCAGGAATCAATTCAAGTCATTATGGCTGTTTACATAAAAGTATGTGTTTGTACATGTGTTTCTGCTCCAAGAATGAGCCGGAAGTCCCAGGATGGTTCTTTTGTAGATGTTTCCTGACTTTGGTTCTCATGTATTGTACTCTTATTTTGGAAAGTTTGCAGAAATAGTAACCTAGAATTGAGAGAATTAAATAATGGCTGAGATTCTCATCATCTGTAGCTACAATGATGGAGTTCCATTGTTGGAGCTACTTCTGCCAGTGTCACTCACCAAAAAGCTACCTCTTAGGCCAAACAGCACTCCAAGTGAAGGGTTTCCAAAGTACTGTTGATCAAGTTCCTGGGAAATGATAATTGCAGCAATACTCTTCTGGTTACAGGTTGTGTCAAGAACAGACAGCTAGGGAGATCCCTTAGAGTCCTGCCACAGTTCCTTTTCTTAATGCATTCTGCAACCAGAAGAGCACTCCAGTAATAATTTCCCAGCACTTCAGTCTGCAGTGCCTCAGAAACCTTTCGGTTAGGGCCCTACCTGGCTTAAAAGGTAGGTTTAGGTGTCCCATTTAGTCATCGATGGTAAACATAAGTCCCAAAAGCTATGAGATCCTAAGTCCAGTTCACAGTCCTCTGAATATCAAACAAGATGCCATCCCAAGTTTTGTACATTCATTTATATGGATTGGATCCAAACAGTGCTTCTCACAAATGGAACCCCTCATTTTGAACCAGTGGAGGGATCCAACTTTTGCTGACCCCCTTTTGCTGTGTCTGCTGGCTTCCACATGTTTCTGCACCAATGACTAGCCCTCTAAGCAGATTTCCAAAGGCTGTAAACAACTGCAGGGAGAAGGAGGAATCTGCAAAAGAAGGTCCTCTGTGAAATAATAAGAGCAAAATCTGGATCCAGAACATAGTTTAACTGTTGAACTTCATTCCACTTTCATATTTGAAAGAGTAACAAATGAAAAATACTAAATTCTTCCTTTTATTTATTGTTTTCTTGTTCACAGTAAAATTTACTTGCCTCATCATCTCTTTTTCATATTTCAATAGACTCAGGTTTCTCCATTCCTGCAACAAGTGTTTATGCCATTGCTGCGTGCTATTTTTGAAGTCCTTCACTGCCCAGCTGAAGAAAATGACCAGTCTGCTGCTTTAGAGAAACAAATGTTACGGAGGAGTTACTTTGCCTTTCTCCAGACAGTCACTGGCAGTGGAATGAGTGAAGTTATAGCCAATCAAGGTGAGGTATGATTGATGAGAGAAAACTGTTTTCTCATGGGTGTGTATGTTATTTTGGGTAAAACAGAACTTGGGAAAGATTTTTCTTTTTTGGACTATAACTCTATGGCCCATGCTGGCTGGGGATTCTGAGAACTGTAGTCTGACTAAAAGCATGGTGTTCTGTAGCAGCTATAGCACTAGAAAAAAATCTACAAGAACATGTTCCCTGGTACAGGTTTTCCACTTAAATTTAAGCTTCACTTGACTGAAACAACCTTCAAAGTAAATCCCTCTAGGGTTACAGGTGTTGATAGTGTTGGATTCTAGTATGCATGCTTAATGAATCTCTTTGAAGAATCTTTAGAACAAACTTCTTTTGCCACCACAGAGAATATTTATTGGTTCAGATAATTAAAATCACCGTGTACAGAAAGGCATTGGAGTGGGTTGGGTAAATAAGATGTATATACAATTTGCTGTAATATTAGTACCTCTGTATTCCTTGTGGGGGAAAAAAGGATTTGTAACACACGCTGACATGTTTTTTATTTTACTCCTTACAAAAAGAGGACAATCAATTCTTAACACATTTAGAATGTTGAGAAAGTGTCATGGGCAGCCTTACAAATGGCTCCCATGGGAGAAAAAGGCTTATCTGGTAACTGACTGGCCAGTCACAAAACACTGATTGCCAGGAATGCAAACTGGTGATGGTTAACTAAAAGCAACATGCTAAGAAACCAAGGTACAGTGCATCGGTGGCAAGTTGATCTCCAAAATACAAAACATCCTTTTGAAACAAGAGTGTTCTAATCCAACACCCATTTCGCAGGAAGCAACCTGGGGGAAGGTAAGGGACATGTAAATTGTCCAAAACACTGAATCCAAAGAACAAGTGGGATCCATGCCACAAATGCAAAGTCACACAGCACAGCAAAATAATAACCATTTTACAGAAGGCAGGGTGAGAGTGTAAACCCACCCCACCTACCTCTATGTAATATACCCAGAATGCTCCTGACCAGCTTTTCCTTTTCATTTTACTGGATGACTAGGCAGACTTTAAAACAAAGGGTTATACTGCAGCTTCCCATCACTTTCGTTGTCAAAGAATGTCTTTGCAGCCCAAGTGGGGGATCCAGAAGATACAAAGATGCTGTTGGAGGCTATTGCTTCGCAGTTGTTCTTTTTTAAAAAGGGGCTGGCTTCCTCTTCAGTAGTGATAAAATAGTAAACTGGATTTACAATCTCATAACTGAGGCACTGCAAATCAGTTTCCTGGGAAATAACATCTGCAGAACACTCCCTGTCACTGAGGGTATGGAGAGAAGCAGTTGTGGCAAGATCTTAAGAGGTCTCTCCAGCTGCCTGTTTCCAGCGTACCCCATGACTGGGAGAGCTCTGCAGACATCATTCTTCAATGTTCTTCTCTGTAATACTTCAGAAACCCTCTGAATGGGGTATTGCCAGGCTAAAAATGTAGGCTTTTTGGGGCGGGGGGCATTGTCAGATGTAACTGTGACAGAACATCATCACTGTCACATCTTACCATGCATGATCTCAGTCAATTTTTAAGAAAAATCAGGAAAGGCAAAGAATTTGGCTGGTGCAGAGGCACCACATTGGAGACCCAGAAAGAAGAGTCTGAACTGAACTTTCTTTTTTCCTTTCCAGGTGCAGAGAATGTAGAGCATGTTTTGATTACTGTCATCCAAGGAGCAGTTGATTATCCCGACCCTATTGCTCAGAAAACTTGTTTCATTATCCTTTCAAAACTGGTTGATCTCTGGGGTATGCTTGCATTTTTTTTTCCTGGCAGCTTAAGTTTGATGTAGACAAAAGATCTTTTTACTTCATATTTTTAGATGTGTGCATTTTCCTTCAAATGCTGCAATATATGGTGAATGCTTCAAATGCTGCAGGTGTATGTGGTAAAATGCTGCAAAGTCTTTTGCTCACACAATGTGATAAGATAAGAATGTGTGTGTCTTCTTGTTCTCTTTTTTAGGAGGCAAAGATGGACCTGTGGGATTTGCTGACTTTGTATACAAACACATTGTTCCTGCCTGTTTCTTAGCTCCTTTAAAGCAAACATTTGACCTAGCAGATGCACAGACAGTATTGGTATGTAAATGTGGGTACACTGTGAAGAAATATATGAAGATTAGAAGGGAGCTTTTGGCAAGAAATCTAGCTGACCAAATATATTCGCCAGACTTTTGGATACTGCTCAGAATATTACAGACTTCTTCTCAAAAGGGAGCTTTCCTAAGCTAGATAACATCTGTACTTGAGGCGTATTCAGGCCATGTAGCATCATGAGAAATAAGATTACTATATCTAATGTCATCTTGAACTCAGCACAAGTGAGTGAAGAATTCTGTTGATTTCAGTCTGTTAGGCATGGATGGTGCCAAGGTGCCAGTCAATTCTATGCAGGGTAAAACTTTACCTCTGGTGGAAATAGCCATTCTAATAATGGTTAAAGTCCTTTAGGATAGGAAACAAAGTTCTGTTTTCTTTGAAATTCTTTTTGGTCCCAATAAAGATTCTTCTCAGAGAATTAATATTTCTGCGGAAAACTACTGGTCTTGTAAATTCATGCAGTATCAAGTTTATCCCATGTGAGTGCTGATACACAAGTGTTTGAACTGATATTGTTTTGTTTCATTTTTATAGGCTTTATCTGAGTGTGCAGTGACATTAAAAACAATTCATCTCAAAAGGGTAAGGCTTATGAAAGTAGAAGATACTGTTATTTAAACTACAATCCCAAGCAGACAGGGCAACTTGTGATGGTCTGTCTGGTTTTTTGGCAGCCTATAGTGGTTAGTTTCTGTGGGGATTTGCTTCCTCTTTGTTGTTTGTCTATTTCCCTGTCCACACTGACCTGACTCAATGCCATTGTCAGGAATCCAGCAATAAAACTCTGTCACTAAACTTCCTGAAAGTAGTTTTTTAAATAATTTAAGTGAACTTGGTATGTGCATATTTAAAATTAATTTGCATACTTGCAGAAACCAGAAGGTTCCTGTATAGTTAGTATTTTTTGCTATTATACCAGGCTGTGAAAGAGAGATTGTGAGCCGGAGTTGTAAGAAACAGCCTGTACATTTACAAAGGGAACAAAAAGACTAGCTGACATGTGGGCCTATATAGAATTAGTGGTGCTTATGGGCCTTCAAGTGTACTAAACCTTACAGTGCCCTTCTCACAGGGTTTTCTCAGCAAGATCTATTCAGAGGAAGCTTGTCATCGCCTTTAGATCAGGGTGAAAGTGTGCAACTTGCCCAAGGTCACCCAGTGGATTTCAGTGTCTGAGCAGGAATCCTAGTCCAATGTGGACTCAAACCACAACACTACACTAGTTCTCATACAGAGAGTTAGGAATAAGAAAATACCTGGCAATAGTCAAAATGTTATGTGCATTTCCTTTTTTCTTTTTTCTAGGGCCTTGAATGTATTCACTATCTTCAACAAGAATATCTGCCTTCACTGCAAGTAGCTCCTGAAATAATACAAGTAAGTAGTCTTTGGAGCTGATACCTGGAAGATTTGCTGGGCAAACTACAAAGTTATCCCAGTTTCAGTTTTTCTGGGTGTAATTCTGTTTGTCATCTTAGAGCAAAATGTACTTTACTGTGATCCCAAGAAGCTGAGATGAATTTAGCAGCAGTGCTGACTTTGCTAAATCCAATTATTAACTTGAGTTTAAAAAACCCACTGTGTCTGTCACAGTGCAGAACTCAGTACCTACAACACATCCAGCAGCACCTAACAGTTATGGTGATTAATAAACATGTTATTTTAGAGGAATTGGCTTTCTCAAATGTGGCTGAAGTTGTTTTTAAAATTGTGTCTGCAGACTTTTGTACATGCACAAAACACCATATTCTTCTGCATGTGGATTGCCTTGCTAGGTGAGAACAGTGCATGCAAGCAATTCTGTACAAAGAGAAATAAAACCTCCCCTTGGCTAGAACTAGGACTAGTGCACACATTTCCTAGCAAATGGTCAATAATATTTTGTAATTACCTGGCTGAATACATGTACCAGGGCTGGTCCTACTGTTAGGCAGAATGAGGCAACTGCCTTAGATGGCAGATGCTTATAGGGTGAGATTAGTCACTAGGTATTGTAGGATACAGTTGCAAGGCACACAGCCTGCTGCTGTTCCTAAGCTAAGCCTGCTGTGTTCTGGTTCATTGAGGGTAACTTCCTGTTGACATACAGTGGGGAAACCATCTTTACTCCAGGAAGCAAAATATCTTGGACCATCCCTTCAGAATTCTGCCACCTCTGATCCCAACAGTTCATGGTGTTACTATTGTTAAAAGGCTATTTTAGTTGAGACACACAGACTTTTTGCATGCATAGATTAGTAGAAAGTCTTGTTGTTTGGAGGACTGGAAATCATTTTCAGGCCTTGAGTCTTTTCATAATTGATCATTCTTGGAAGGAACAAATTTATAAAAGTCCAAATGCTATTCTATAACAATGATACAAAAGTTGAACTTTCCAATTTTTTTATAGGAGTTCTGTCAAGCACTTCAGCAGCCTGATGCTAAAGTTTTTAAAAACTACTTAAAGGTAGGTTAAGCTTAAGTGACTTGTTTTACAGAATTCAAACAGAACTAGACCTGCAACACAGGCATTTGATTACATTTTAGTTAAAAGTTGTAAACAGTGTCACCTAGTTTCAGCTATGCAAACAAAAATAATATTTTTAAAACACATAAATCATATTAGCTACTACATTGTTTTTCAGGAAAAAAGGGGACTGATAGCTGCTCAAAATACATTGCATCTCATATTAGCATGTGTTTTCTGACTGTTTGAGCATTGTGGAATATCCTTGATTGTGTATGCACAAACTCTCTTGTGAACACGGGGCATTTTTATACCTTGCAGTACACTGGAATTTCCCTTGGGTCAGAAAATACCTCCAGTTAAGTCACTCAGTGGACCTCTTTATATTTATTTTTATGTGTGATCTCTAAACATATGTCCTAGCAGTTTTACATGTGTTTTGCTTGTGTGTATGTTGGCCTTTGGTGTCTTTGCACTACTGTTGAAGACCTTGGGGCCATATCATAAGTGGGGCTGGGACAAGGTGTGGGTGGTAAACTTTAGGAAGTAAATTGAACTGTACATAGATGACTACGACATGTCAACTTCATACATATGACTTTAAACTGTTGAGTTCCTGTAGTTACAGGGTTGTTGGAAGATGAATATGCCAGCGTAGAAGCCGCCTTCATGCATTAACTGCACGAAAAGGTTCCATGTGAGTAAAAAGAAGTAGGAGCACCTCTTTGGACTTTTTCTCCAACATTGTATGCTGGCCTTCTCTAGCCCTTTGCATCAATGTGTGGAGTGTGAATGTCTGTGACATAATATCTATATCTGACTGAGACCCTTGAGTGTGGATGGGTCCCACTTACATTCAGACTGGACATATGAAAGCCTGGAGTGGGACTAGACCTGTATGTTATATTGGAGGGCAGGCCAGGAAGCATGTACCTGCTTCTTCTTACTTACATGGAGCTCCTTTCCACAATGTGTGGTTTATATGGTATATTATATTCAAAACATCGATTATATTTTGTACCCCATTTTGGTCTCATAGTATAAAAATTGTTTTAAATATATCGATTATCTGATTACAACCTCCACAGTCCTTTACTATTGGCCATGTTGGATGGAGCTGCTAGAAGCTGTAGGCCAAAACATGGGGAAGGCTGACTGTTATCCACTCTGATCAAAGGCAGTTTTGGATTTCTGTGTCTTAACCATCCCTGCTGGAATCCTTTGCCTATTTAATCTAAGTTTAGTTGAATATATAAAAAGAGATCTCATTCTTAAAATAAGATATACAAGTTGTTGCAAAAGTATTTTATTCATTCACCTTAGAAGGCTGAAACCTGTGCAGAGACAGGTAGCATTTTAACCCTGTTATCTAGACTTGCTAGCAGGTCTTGGTGTAGTGACTTGCTAGTAGCTCACACTATCTCTGCCTTGTGGAAATTCTGTTGTCAGGTTACTGTTTGAGAACTGAGACTTTATAATCTTGTTAGTAGTTGCAAATGTTTCCATTAAAGTAGCTTTTTAGCACTAGTTACCACTTTCTGCTTCTTTTATCCATGATTCAGAACTACTGTGCATCTGTTTTCTTAAACAGGTATTCTTTCAGAGAGCAAAGCCCTAAGAAGTCTAATGGAACCTTTGCCAGTGTTCTTTAATCAGGATCTCCAGATATTAATTTATATGAATGCTAACTTCTGTGCCATTCAGACTGATCGTCTTTTTCTTCTGGAAGGTGTTGCTCTGTGCTTAAATCCATATGTGTATTAGCCTTTTCCTCTAAAAGTGCGAATTAAATGCCCTATTTTATGTTGGTTGATGCACGTATGGCATATAGACAACATAAATTGCCTACCTGCTCAGAACACCCTGTGTAGGATAATTGTATGCTGCAATGAGTACAGCAAAAATGGAATATCCACTTTTTAATTTTGAAATTATACATGTATAAATTCTTTCCAACTCATAGGAATGGTTATAAATTGTGTACATTTTTAAATACTGAGTAAAATATGTGCATATTAGAAATGAACTTCATTTGTTCATGTATGGTGATACAAAATAAAACAATCAAACTCAATTTTGTAGATAGCGGTTTCTTTTGATGAGTCTGATGAGTCTAAATACTGAAGTGTATACTACAAAACAATTATTAATGGATCTGCTTAAAATAGGATTGGCTCTACATTTTTATACAAAAAATAAATTTTATTCATGAAATTTTGAATTTGTCTTGACTCATTGGTCACTTTCTTGGCATCAGTTGTCAAATCACAAAAAACTGTTCATAGTTGTGCAAGTACTGTAAAGAGCTATTTCCTCTTGCTTTGTTTATTTAATTTATCTTCCACCTATTTCCTTGCTTACCTTTTTTTTTTAAATATGAGTATAGTTTGGATATTGATTTCAGGGGCCCTGCAGGAAAAATAACCAAGGATATCAGTGAACCACAATGTGTCATCTGACTGTATCATCCATGTCTGTCTGTCCGTCTGTCTGTCCGCCCGCCCGCCTGCCCGCCCACCCATTTACTTTTATATCTCAGCCTTACTCACAGTCCACAGTGGCATTACCTTTCCATGGTGGTGAGATTGTGTGCTCCTGTGAGACAAGAGGATATGCTGATGGTAGCCCTGCTGCTGGTGGATCTCCCATGTGAGACAGACTTTTGCTGAGCTAAACTAAATGAACCAAACAGCTACTGGGCAGCAGGAACAGTGGCAGGAAATAATGGCAGATAACTGCAGTGGCACCACAGCTAACGCTAAAGGAGTTAGTACGGTGCAGAAGAAGGTAATGGTAATGGCCTTTTACCTTCAAAACCCTGTGATAGGACAACTTTCTTTCAGAGGCCCAGAATGGCTAACAGCCTACGTAAGAAGAAATTTAAAATCACAGTTCTAAATTCACAAGTCACAATAAAGGATGAAATAGTAAAAACTAGTGATAAAGCAGTATGAAGGAGTAAAACTTGCACTCTGAAAATCTGCATAATAAGTGTGTTTTTAGCTGATACCTTCAAATGACATCAGCACTGGAAACAACTGAATCTCCCTGAGGAGGTAGTTCCAACAGCCAGGGCACGTGAAAGAGAAAGCCCTAACCCTCACGTTAGCCTGAGAGGACAGGCTCATAAAGGATGTCACAAGCAAGCTTTTTCTAGCTCACATTATATCCCAGGTTAGCAATGAGGAAAGCAGTTTTCCAAGTATCCGAGTCCTCCTGAGCCACTGAGGGCTTTGTATACTAGTGCTAAATACCCTGAATTGGGCTCGGTGGCTAGTGGTGATTCCAAACTAAGTGTAATATGTTCACCTTTGTTTGCCCCTATTAAGAAGGAATAGAGGGCACGCTGATCAAATTTGCAGATGACACCAAATTGGGAGGGGTTGCTAATACTCCTGATGATAGGATCAAAATTCAAAAGGACCTGGACAGATTGGAGAGCTGGGCCAAGGCTAACAAAATGAATTTCAACAGAGAGAAATGTAAGGTCCTACACTTAGGCAGAAAAAATGATATGCAGAAATATAGGATGGGGGACACGTGGCTGGCTAACAGTACGTGTGAAAGGGATCTAGGAGTCTTCATAGACCACAAGCTGAACATGAGTCAGCAGTGTGATGCGGCAGCCAAGAAGGCCAACGCAATTCTTGGTTGCATCAATAGGAGTATGGTGTCTAGATTGAGGGAGGTATTGGTACCACTTTATTCTGCATTGGTTAGACCTCATATTGAATACTGTGTCCAGTTCTGGGCACCCCAATTCGAGAAGGATATGGATAAGCTGGAGCAGGTCCAGAGGAGGGCAACCAAAATGGTGAGGGGCCTGGAAGCCATGCCCTATGAGGACAGACTTAGAGAGCTGGGTATGTTTAGTCTGCAGAAGAGAAGGTTGAGAGGGGACATGATAGCCATGTTTAAATATTTGAAGGGATGTCATGTCGAGGAGGGAGTGGGCTTGTTTTCTCCTGCTCTTGAGACCAGGACAAGGAGCAATGGATGCAAGCTGCAGGAGGGGAGATTCCGCCTGAACCTCAAGAGGAATTTCCTGATGGTCAGGGCTGTCCGGCAGTGGAATGTGCTGCCACGGAGTGTGGTGGAGTCTCCTTCGTTGGAGGTTTTTAAGCGGAGGCTGGATGGCCACTTGTCGGGAGTGCTTTGAGGGTTTTCCTGCATGGCAGGGGGTTGGACTGGATGGCCCTTGTGGTCTCTTCCAACTCTACATTTCTATGATTCTATGATTCTAAGACAAGCAGGGCATTCTGCACCTGTCACAGCCTCTGTACTGTTGTCAAAGGGGAACTCCCTGGTGCAATGTATTGCAATCGTTCAGTTAGAAAGTTGCCGCCACCTGGCATGAAGTGACAGCTTTGCAACACTCCTAGATTCTGCCAGCAAGCAGTGGGTGCTATGAAAGAGAACCCTACTGAGCATCTAGTCAGTCCTCTCATACAATTCTCAGAGATGAGATCATTGCTAGGTCAAAATACTAAAAATGTATATCTAGCCTACCTAGCACCAGACTAGGACCAAATATCCAGTTGTTTAAACTGATCTGGTAAAAAGTTAAAATTCTGAACCATTTGGTATGCTTAAAAATAGGGGTAGTAGGAAATGTGATCTCATATTTCCAAGTTTTTATGCTGAAGGAAGAAATTGTGTACTCCCCCTCCCCCCGTCTTATCACAAGGTGCAGATAGATCAGCTCTCATTCACACTTCAGTGCAGAAGCAAAATAACATGCCCACATTATCTTCTATTCAAGCGTCCAAGGCTGCTTTCACCAAGCTGTTTTCATTAAGCTACTTTTTGCTGCAAGTTTTTATAAAAATATAACATGAAACTACAGAATAAATGAAACTTAACACACCGTAATTCTAATTGGGGCTGAATGACTGCTTTCCTGGTCTTCATTTTTATTACTACTGTTCCATCAAACTGCTCCCTTATCTCAACCACAACTATTTTTACAATAAACTCTCCCAGTTTGTTTTAAGGAAAAAAACATTGTTAAGACCTCAATGCTGGGATCTGTATGCCTCACTAGGATTTTTATGGTGCAATGCTTTTGATTCAGCAATTTATTTTCTTGGCAGTTTTTATTTCTAGAAGGTGTATGACTCTATCAAGTGCTTCATTTAAGTATGAAAAAACCTGCATTTGTTAGTGAATACTTCTATTGGTTAAAAATCTGAAGAAGAGAGTAGAGAAATGAGGTTGTCCTCCCAAATCTCCACAAGCCCATTGCTCTGATATAGGAACTGAGCCACAACTTTTCTGCATGATTCCAGTTAGCACAGATACCTTCTGTATTGCTCTTCTTTCTCACCATCTTTACAAAATAATGTTTTCAAAAATTATAAAACTACAATTGGAATAACTACTGAAAAGTCAAGACTTGGAAGTTCATCCCATCATTCAAAGAAGACATCAGGGCAATTTGAACTAACCCTGCTACTGATGTGCCCACTGGTTATGCATTAAGCAACTGTGGCTTTATCTGTATAGAATTCCAACTACTGCATCATCACAGATCCTGTCCCATCTTGGAAGCTAAGCAGGACCAGCTCTGGTTAATACTTGAGTGGGAAACTTGTAACAAATACTAAGTGCTATAGGCAATATTTCAGAGGAAGTAACTGGCAAAACACCTCTGAGTATTCCTTGTCTAAGGAAACCCTATGAAATTCATGGGATCATAAGTCGACAAGCACCTATGCACACACATAGTTTGGTCAGGATAACAATTCTGAGCTGGCACTGTCTACAATTTCAGGCCTTCACAAGGCTTCTTTTAATGAGGAAAACTCACATAGGTTATTACTACAGGATAAGCTTTATCGGTGGTATTGCAGCATGTCACCCACAACAGAGGAAAGCCTTACCTTGTGCTGATCTGTGCCAGCTTCCCCCCAACAGCAGGTGGTAGGATTGGTCCCCTATATAATAAATCCTATCCAAACTATCCAAGGGCCAATACTCCAGATCCCTGCGGTAGGATAACATCTTCTGGGCAGTTGCACACCATTCCCACAGAACAAAGCAACTGGGAGATGGATCCCAAGGATGATATACAGTGAAACCAAATAAAAGAAACTGAACTGCACAAGCATGACCCATCTCTCATCCTAACAGATATTACATGTTACAAACATGCTGCTAATAGGAAGATTTATTCCCTGGTCTGTTCTCACTTTCCTCTATATCCTTGAACTGCCAGGCTAAAACATACACTATCTAGGTACTACTAAATACAACCCAACCTTTCTAACGCCAGTAGGCAGCTACTACGATTGGCCATAATGCTGACAAGGATTCTAGAACTCAGTGGTATGGTGGGAGCCACCTTTGCTACGAGAAAGTTAACAAGTTTTGTGGAAGCATGTGCAAGAGTTGGGCCTTTTTATATCAAAAGGGCACCTACTTATGTATGGTTTCTTTTGTGCACATATCTCCTGTTGGAGTGTCAGTTATCTCCCATATTATAATTGGGGGAACACCAATGAAAAGATTTCCAGCTCACCTCTTTCCAAACAATATAAGTCTTTAAAAGAGAAGTCAGCCTAAACTGCTTAGCAATTTCCAGTTAAGAAGCTAGAGCCATAGATAGCAAAATGATAATAAAATTAAAGAGATGTCATTAATAGTTTAAGAACTAACTCTGGAACGAAAAGATGAGGTAACTAAAACTTGCTCTACAAAAAGTTCAAAGAAGCTCTGAAACCAGAGCCCTGCAGTTAACCCCAAGATGGATTCTGTATCAAGAAGCTGTCAAATAGTGCCAAGCTAAAATGTAGTTCATCCAAACTTGGTATAGTAAAACACTTGTTGGTGCCCCACTAAATATCAATGCACAGATGAAAGTTATAGAACATGGTAAGAAACTAGAACCAGAAAAACACTTAGTGAAATCATGACATCTGCCAGATGAAGCATAAAGCCAAGGTCCCACTAACAGGAGTTCAAAGAAACATCTGGATTGCACATATCCAAACCTTGCTTTGTGTGCCATGAGAGAACACTGTTAATAATCATTTCAAAGACTGTCAACATATGGGGGTCTCTCAGTCTGAGAACTCTTGGAAAGGATAAACTCTAGTGATAACAAAATTCTATATAAGGTCTCAAAATGAGGAAAAATCCTATCTCCATAAGGCCTATGCCATTAGATCCAGTAAAAGGGGCTAGTGTACTTACATATGTTTCTAATGCTGCTTATTCTTGTGCTATTATTGAATATGTCTTTTAAATCAGCATTCCAGTGTTGGTGGAATGATATTTTTTTCCTCACTGTGCCAGGGATTGGTACCATATTTGTGCCCTATACTTGATCCTCAGATACAGGGTAGAATATAAATATTGTAGCAAATAATAAATGTTATCATATTTGCAGTTTCCTGGGCATTGCAAACCAACAGCCAATGGCATGTAGCCTGGCACTGATTCCACAGACCACCACTTTGAGCAGCCCTGCTTTAAAATCTGTTGTATTTTGTTTTACACTGCAGAATATTTCATAGTAGAGAATACAGTATCCCCTCCACATTCGTGAGGATTCGGGGCACAGAAACCTCGCAAAAGTGGAAAAACCGCAAATAATTCCCCCCCACGATACCCTTCCCATTCTCCTCCAGTGCTCCTCCCCTTCTATTCCTTTGCCCCTGGCCCCAGGATTGGGAGGAGGTGGGGGGAGAAAAAAGACAACCTGAAAGGCTTACCAGTACTTTCCCCTCAGTCAAAGAAGAGGGGAATTTCGGAGTTCTAATTACTTCTGGTGACCATCTTGAGAAAGGAGCCCCTGACCAATCAGCAGCCAATACACAGCAGAATGTGCAACCACATAGCAGAGAGGTTACAACTTCACCAGTGGAATGGGGTTTTGCTTACCCAAAAGAAAAAACAATGTCCATTTTAAACACAAGCCTCGCAAACCTGGGATGAGGAATACAAAGGATGGGAGGAAGAAAGTGGGGTGGGGGGAGGCAAACACATGCCTCACAAATAATCAAATTCGCAAAGGTCAAACCCGCAAATGTGGAGGGAGGACTGTATAATGAGGTGTGGTCTCATGAGTGATCTCAATTTATAAATTATTTATTGTCATCTATACAAGCATACCTCAGTTAATGAAGTTGATGTGTTCTTGGGCATCAGTACTCTAAGAGAACATTTGGTATCAAAGGCAGAAATAACATGGAAAGAACAGGGATGGTGTCCTGCACCACAGAAAAGAACAGTACAACATGTTTCAGCAATCATTTTATGCACATGTGAGACAAAACAAGTAGGCCAGGGAAGCCTTGAAGAAGTAAAGAAAAACCTTTCGAACCTTCTAGAGATGACCAGAAAGTTTCCTTCCAAATGTACCTAGGGATGACTTTTTCTTTCATCACCCTCCATGTTTCATTGTTGTTGTCATATGCCTTCAAGTCATTTTCAACATACTGAGACCCTAAAGCAACTCCATCACGTGATTTTCTTGACAAGATTTGTTCAGACGGGGTTGCCTTTGCTTTTCACTGAGGCTGAGAGGGTGTGACTTGCCACTGCTGAACAGGAATTTGAACCCTGGTCTCCAGAGTTATTGCTCAGCACTCAAACCAGTACAGCATTCTGGCTCTATCAATCAGCTCAGAGTTGGAAAAAGGTTCGCTGACCAAAGATGTAAAGTACATTGGAACTCTCTCCGCTTTTCTTAGAATTTCCATTTTGTTGGCCAAAGTTAAAAGAGCTATGTTCTTTTTAATGTGCTGAGGGTAGCTGGTGAGGCAGGCTTATCTGCTCTCCTCATTTCTCTTGGTTTTCTGTTCATGCTTGTTCAGGAAGGGATTCTGGAGGCAGCTGCTATTTGACTGTTGTTAGCAGGCACACACAGCAACAGTAGAATTATCTAGAATAGAATCCTATTCCTTCCTAGGTCTGGCTTTGTTTATTGCATTGTTTACCGCAAACATGCACTGCAACACAATGCCAAAAGTCTGTGTTTCTCCAGTCCTCCTCCATATGCTGGTGCTAAAACACTTCCAGATAGATAGAGGATGCAGATAAATGGGGACTGGGTACGTGTATAAAGACTTTGTAAAAAGGAACTTCTTTGGCGTTTTAAACTGACGTATGCCTGTACTGTGACAGATCATAGTGTCTGTCCAAGGGTGACATTTAGTGATGGGAGATTCCAACATGCTAAATTAATCAGGCTTAGGGCTGGCAAGGTACTGGATATCTCACTAGAAGCAAAGATGACTAAACCGTGGTTGTCATGCTTTGGGCATGACATATTGTGACTCACTGGAAAAGACGATAATGCTTGGTGAAGTGGAAGGTAGGGAGAAAAGAGGGAAGCTGAACTACAGATGGATTGATTCAATCAAGGAAACCATTGCCTTGAGTTTACAAGACCTAAGCAGGGTAGTTGATGACCATGGAGATCTCTCATTCATAGGGTCACCATAAGTAGAAGTTGACTTGATGGCAAACAATACAGGATTAAGAAATGATTTTCTGCAGGAGGACTAATCTTGGTGGTGTTGCCAAGACAAGAGGAACCATCCTTAGGACCACGGACTGAGGGCATCCCCTTACCTGTGTTCCGACCAGTATGACTGAGGCTGGTATTTCAGATGCAACAGTGTTAATACACCACTTGCCTCTTCACCCACACCTCAGCTGGGAAATGAGGATGGGGTTGGCGTACTACTAAACTATGCTACTAAACCAGCAGCCCCTCTGTCCTTGAGAGTATTTCAATCTTGATAGCATAACGCAGCGCAAGAAGCTTGATTGTGCGTCTGTGTGCATGCACGTGGGTGTACAGTATTTACGGTGAGATTTAGAGCTTACGCTCCAATTGCTCCATTAAAAATCTAGGCCATTTCTGCTCTACACTGTTATAGTGCTACTATTCTACTTTCAACATCCTGTGGAATTCTGGGGTTGGTAGTTTACTGAGGCCAAAGAGCTCTCTGGCTGAGAATTCTAAATGTCCCTTCCTAAACTGCAAACCCCAGGAATCTATAGGATGTTGAAAGTGGAATAACAGCACTGTAATAGTGTAGTGCGGAAATGGCCCTGGTCTTGCTGCTTAGTTCCTCCACTCCATTACAGTAGGGCTATGGAGTAAGTTGCCCTCATTGTTATTCTTGCTAACAAAACACACCATGACACTAAAAGTAAAATAAAATAAAGATGCCATTTATGGCATTATGTGACCACATTCCAATAGCGACATGGCTGCCCTTCCCATTTCTTCATATAACCCAATTCTTCTCCCTTTAAGAAGACCCTCCATCTTGAAATTTCTAAAAGGAATGACACATTAAATTTAAGCAGAGTATTGCATTGGTGAGAGCATAGCCTTCCCTACCACAGTGTGTGTCTAATCTGTTTCTTAATTCTTCCTTTGGGGAGTTCAGTGTTGCATAGGATCCTCCTTTTACCCTCACAACTGAGAGAGATTAGACTGATATCAACTACCCACTTAGGCCATTTCTGCACTAGCCTGTTGTAGCGCTCTTATTCCACTTTCAACATCTTATGGAAACCTGGGGTTTGCAATTTAGGGAGGGGCCCACTGGCCCCTCCCAAGGCTGCAAGCCCCAAGATTCCATAAGATGTTGAAAGTGGAATAAGAGCGCTACAACAGGCTAGTGCAGAAATGGCCTTAGTCACTTCTCAAGGCCTTAGGCTTCATTTCCGCTGTGCTGCTGCACCTGGGAGCCAGGCACTGAAGTCAGTCAACACTGCATACTGACTGAAGGAATGGGTACGGGATTGTATTTTTAAGCAAACTTTGCTAGAGACTATTTCCGCACTCGCCTGTTATAGCGCTATTATTCCCCTCCCTAAACTGCAAACCCCAGGATTCCATAGGATATCGAAAGTGGAGTAACAGCACTATAACCGGCAAGTGCGGAATGCCCAAAGTGTGTCTCGTTTTTCAAGAAATCCTGCTCGCGCTGACTTTCGGTTTCTTGGCGGGCTTCTTCGAGTAGTCAGCCCCACGGAGGCTAGAGAGGCTCACTTCTGAGCCAAGGCGGCGCCCGGGCTCCGCTCCGCTCCGCTCCGCGGGGGTCAGGCGGCGCCCGGGAGGGCTGGCAACAGCGGCGCGTGAACCCGGGACGGAGCCGCCCTCGCCGGGGCTCTCCGAGAGCCGCTCCGCCTCCGACGCGTCAGGAAGCCGGAAGCGGACGGAGAGGCTGGGTGACGAGCGAGGAGGGCAAGTGCCTGGCGGGCGCGGGCCGGAGCGAGAGCGGGGGCTTCGGCTTCCACCCTTCCCGCCCTCGTCGGGGTCTCCTGGCTGCACGGTAAGGTCGGCCTGAGGAGCCCGAACTGGGCGGGCCGGGAGGTCGGGGCCAGCGAACGGAAGGTTTCGCTTTCGACACCGAAGGCGAGCGAATGACGAATCTCTTCTCCGGGAGGGGAGGGGATTTGGTCAGCCTGGTAGGCCCGAGGTGGGGGAACTCCCGCCTGCGCCCTCCTCCGAGGCAGCCGCGGTAGAGCGGCGGTGAGGAGAGCGGTGCTCCCAGTGGGAAGGACTCTGCCAGGTGCGCCCGAGAGGAGGGGGGCTGCAGGATCTTGTGTGCAGTGCTGCAGAAAAGGGGGTCCCAGGTGGCTGAAGTCTCTTGACAAGCCGCGCTTTCGAGAAATTCCCGCCTCTAGCAAGGCAGTCCTAGCCATCTTTCTCTAAACGTAGGGGAACAATGGGGCTTATCGCTAGGGAGGTGGACGGAGCCGAGAAGAGCTGTTTGCATTGTGCCTCTGCTCCCTACCTGGTCATGGACTTCTCGGAGCCTCTCTGTTCACAGTCTCCTTTTGTTATTCACAGATATGTGTTGTGATCTCTTCAGATACAGATTTTAATGATTTTTTTTGTTAAGGGTTGTGTCTCACTCCCATTCTTCCAGTGAGCACAACAAAACAGTGTACTTGGTTCTCCTCCTCACTTGATGCTCTCAACAAACCAGTGAGCCAGATCAGGCTGAGACAGTTACTGGGCCTACTGAATTTCTTGACTCCCGAGGAATTTACGACCTGGATCACTCAAGTACCGGTCTAGGGCTATTTCTGCACTACATTGCTATAGTGCCATTATTCCACTTTCAACATCCTATGGAATCCTGGGGTTTGCAGTTTTGGGAGGGACATTTAGAATTCTCAGCCAGAGAGCTCTTTGGCCTCAGTAAACTACAAACCCCAAAATTCCACAGGATGTTCGAAATGGGATAATAGCTGTATAGTGTGGGAATGGCTTTAATCTCTACACCGCACTAGTTATCTAGTTCAAAGTCCCTGTACTTATTACTACCGCCTACATCCATGGGCTTTATTGTTGTTGTGTGCCTTCAAGTCATTTCAGACTTGTGGCAACCCTAAGGCAAGACTATCACAGGATTTTCTGGGGGCTGAGTGCGTGTGACTTGGTGACAGCCATTTCCATGGCTGAGTGAGGAATCAAACCCTGGTTTCCGGAGTCATAGTACAACGTTCAAGCCATTATATCATGGGCCACCTCAGGTTTATTAAGGTGTTTTTACACATGTTCTTTTTTTTAATTGGATGGCTTATGTGCAGGAAGCAGCCCATTGTGGATCAAGCACTAAAACAGCAGTTTTGTATTGCTTGAGAGCAAAAAAAAATTTTTTTTTCTTGCAACAGAGGTAATTGATGGGTTTAATTATGAGGCACTGGGTGACTTGCATATATTGTAGGCCTTTGTATGCCTTGTAGCCATAGGTGTCAAGGAAGGAGCGGAATGAATTATGGGCAATGGAGTAAGAAAGCTGACAGAAATGAGATACTCTGTTCTATTCCTATGCTAAAGCTTGGAAATTTAATTTTATGGGATTATAAATCTCAGAATCCTGATGCTGAGGGCTTATAGATACAACTTTTCCAGACTCTGCCCTGTGCACACTGTAAGTGAGCTGATGGTAAAGAGTTTCTTCCTTCAGACCTACCACTTTTCTTTTGTCATTCCCCCCCCCATTTTTTTTTTTTGGCTAGTAAGTTTTGTGAGCATTTTTTTTTTAAATATAGCTGCTCTGCGTAGTTCTGTGACTGTCTGTGCCCATAGATTCATATTCTTATATGGAAATAATAGGAAGGAATATTAGAGGGATATTCACATTCCTTTCCTCATCCTCTTACACCAGAATGTGGGCTAGTGTTTTGAATTCTTGTTCCATAATTTATCTGGCCTTCTTGGTGGTCATGCGCTTCAGTACTTTGGCTAATCACTACCTTAAAATGATTTATATATAGCAATAGTAGAATGACTTCATTCATCAGGTGATAATAGAAGGAGTGCTAGAGACCTAGATGCTACAATCCTTTCCACATTAATTTACAATATCATTCCATATGGGCAGTCAAGGCCTATCCACCCTGTTAATATTTACTGCAGCCTTGTGAAATAGATTATTTTGATTGGGGATGACCTTTGACCAACAGTGAGGGGGGCAATAACATGGCATTAACATACAACAATTTGGTTGTATAGTAGGGAGCAGGCAGTAACATGCTGGCCTTTCTTGATTGTGGTAATTTGCGCTGCAGCCTTTTTAGCAGTTGCTCATTCGTGGTTCATTATTGGAAAAGGAAGTGCATCGCAAGCAAACACACTGTTCCATGCAATTTGAAATGGCAGCTTTATAAGCCTGTGTCACTGCAGCCATGTAAGAAAACTCTGTCATTGCAGCTTTTATTTCCACAGACAGCTGAATGCAGTGCTAAGGCCCACATCTTTCCAGGGACATGGTTGTATCTAAAGCTGTAGGCCAGGAAAGACCCACAAAGAAATCTGCAAACATTCTTCTACCTGTTGCTGTTTTTCTCCTTCTGTTCCAATGACAGGAATTAGCCCACATCTTGCCCAAAAATGTTGCCCACATTTGTTGTTCTTCTATTCAAAAAAGAAAGTCTCCAGACTATCTACATGTAGTGGAGGCATTTACAAGCCGTAAGAAAAAATCCTCTACCCCATGCATTCCAGATAGAACACAAGACTGCTCTGTTTAATCCTCTGCCTTTCTTATATATATACATATATGTATGTATGTATGTGTATGTATATATGTGTGTGTGTGTGTGTGTGTATATATGTGTTTGTTTTAATTGGTAATTGGGTCTGAGAAGGTAACAGACACTAGGTATGGGAGTTCTTTTCATTACTGGGTTATACAAATTTTGGGTAAGGAAAGTGAAAGTGAATGGCGCTGCTGTACCAAGACCAGTTTTTAAAAAACACAGACACGCAATTCTAAATGTTAAAGGTCTCCCAGTTTGGCCTCAAACAGGTATAGCTGATGTTGCCAAGCAGAGTATCTCCAAGGAAATCCAGAAATCTTAACCATTTCATTGTTGGAAAGATGGCTGTTTTGCTATGTTAGCTAGGAGAATGTATTTTGGAGTGTATTTTTAATGCAGTATTTTCCTTTTAGCCGATTTCTTGTTCAGCTCAGTTTTCTCTCTCTCTGCAGTATATCATACGCTTTCGCCTGCCCTTTTACCACTGCAGGTTTCTGTTATTTGTTTACTTTATTTACCTCTAGCCTTTTTCCCAATATGAGAAACATTTCCCAACATTAAATTTCTTTCTTCCATTGAATGCCATGAGGTCTGTGGCTGCCAGCATGAATCTACATCATAAATGTCTGTTTCTTTAATCATGTAATATTCTGTTTTCCTTTTCTGTTCTCCCTTTGTTTTTTGAGTTTTGTTTTAGTTTTGCTTTCTTTGCTTATAGTCCCTTAATGTCTCTCAATTTTTCTTCTCATTCTCTCTCCACCGTACAAATCTCTCCTTATTTGATTTTGTCAGCTTTACACTCTTTATTAGTCCTTCTCTTTTCATCTGTTTCTGTATTCTGTCCTCTTTCCTGACTTCACTAGTGTTTTTTGTGTGCTATCTCTAATCTAGGCCATTTCAGCACGAGGCGAGGGAATCGCTCCGTGCCATTACTTACCGGATTTTCCGGGCACGGACCAATGCGGACTGTCCCTTAAGCCCTTCCACAGGGCTCTTCCGTCTCATCCAGGGTGAATCGGAGCAGTGCGAGGTCTTAGATCTGCACTGCTCTGGCTTCCAAAATGGCAGCTTCCAGTTGTTCGTGGGTACCAACCAACCGCTGAAACTCACCACGCCTAAAGCCCGCACTCCACAAATCGCAGGCTCGCATTGGTGCGAGTCTGTGAATCTGCACAAGTGAGCAGGAACGCAATGGCGTGCTCCAAAAAATTAAAGAACGGTTTTCTACCGTTCTTTAAAAAGCGCGCTGGAGGACCAGTTGGGGGCGTTTTGGAGCGGACTGAGGTGCGGATTTCAGGTAAGTAGTCCAAACCTAGTCCGCTCCAAGGTGCAGACGACCTCCGTGAGAGGACGCACTGGGCCGTTTTAGTTCCCTCGTGCGGAAATGGCCATAGTTTTTCTATTTGCTGTTTCTATTTGCTGTTTCTATTTTTTTTCTGGTCCGGTCTTCCTCCTTTCCTTTTGTCAGTTGAATTTATCACTGAAGTGAATATTTGCTTGTTTATTTAATATCCTGCCTTTCCAGTATGGGAACTAAGGCCACCAAGAGGGTAAAATTAAAACAGAATACAGTGAAAACAATTATATGGTACAAACTTTTTTAAAAAACCCCTATTAAATAGGCAATCATATTAAGATGTTTAAAACAGTTTAAAATACATATAAAACATAAAAGTACAGCACACCCCATTAAAAGACCCTTCTGTCACAACACAGACCAAAAGCCTTTTTAAGTACTAGTACAAAGATATTTACATGCTAGCAAAAAGAGATCAAAGAAGGGGCAACTGGGTCTCACGGGGAGGGTGTTCCTTTTCTACTTCTGATAACTTGGACTGATCTGAAACATTTCAATAACAATATGAAGAACTGTGAATAAGGGAGACTTAGGTTGTTAGGAAGGAAATGATTGAACTGCAGGATTTATCTTGTTGTTGCTGTTGTTGTTGTGTGCCTTCATGTTGTTTTTGACTTATGGCAATCCTAAGGCAAATCTGTCACAGGATTTTATGGATCTGAGAGCGTGTGACATGCCCAAGGTCACTCAGTGAGTTTCCATGGCTGAGTGGGGAATCAAACCCTGGTTTCCATAACACCTGATCTAGCCGAAATTCATTTTTCCCTTGAATATTTAGGTCTTGCTGAGAATAATTTTCAGCTAAATTTTGCCCATTGCTGTCCTTTGGACCATTTGAAAGAAATGTCTGTTTAGGAAAGTGTTCATAAATGTCGTAAGAGCAATAACCCAACTTCCACTATTTCTGTACAGCTTAGTGCGTAACTAATAATAAGGGATTATTATCAGAGCTGTCAAGTTTATTAATTTTCTTTGCCTTCTACCTGAGAGTAGCTTACCACAATTACAACATGGTTTTTCATGTTTATTATTTTTGCTGCTAATCTTAAACAAGCCTTTTTCCAATGGGACTACTTAAATCTCATAAACCTTTCGTTCATCCGTAGTTATAAGTGATACATACATATTGCATTTTAGTGAGTAAAGTAGGAGTAGCCAGCATTTGATAGCAAGCTACTTTTCTGTAGAGTGTTTCCTGAAGGCATTAGGATAAACTGAAACGCTGGAATAAATTAGGGATTCTGAACTTGGGGTTCTTCCACCAGGGTTTATATTGCATAATAGAGGAGTTACAGACCAGAACTTTTTATAGTTACATATTTTCTGATATTTTTTTCTGGGCCTTCACAGATCTAGTCAGTGCGCGTATGGATTCCCTAACTAATGGGCTTCTTCAGTTATGGTAATGGCAGCATGTGCATTGTTTCTATGTTGTTGACCTTGTGTGTGTTTGTGCGTATGTGCCTTCAAGTCACCTAATGACGTATGGCTACCCCATGAATTCATAGCGTTTCCTCAGATAAAGAATACTAAGAGGTGGTTTTTCAACTTCCTTCCTCTGAAATATAGCCTGCAGCACGCAGTATTTGTTGGCGGTCTCCCATCCAGCTTGTAACCAGAGCTGACCCTGCCTACCTTCTAAGATCATCTGGTGCCTTTAGGGTACATAGTAGCAAATAGTGAGATCCTAAAATACATGGGACTGCTAAGTGTGGAGCTTCTGTCTATGCAGGGAGCTTGTTCACTAGGGCAAGATGGGCTGGAGCAGGTATATTTCTATTGAGGGGCCATCTAGTTTTGTTCAGGTATTACACTGGTATAGATTGAGCCCTTGGGAAATGTTTGGGATCATTCCTGCTGAACCCATGGTTAATTTTATACAGTCACTCTATTTTGATTCTGGATAGGCCACATATAAACCTGTAGGGTCTTTGTAGAATTTGTGGTGAAGATCTGGAAGCTGATTAGTGCATGCAGCCCTGCCGCCATTGGTTAGTTTTACGCAGAAGCATTGCCTTAGTAGGGCAGGGTGGAGAATCTCGGGCTCCAAGGCCAAGTCTAGGACTCTTTCACACCATGCAATTAATGCATTATGATTCCACTTTTAACTGCGATGGCTGCAGTCTCAAGGCATGTAGTTTGATGGGGCGCTTGAGTTCTCTGGTTTAGAATTCTTAAAAAACTCTCTGAACTACAGACCCCAAAATTCCATTAGATGAAATCATGGCAGTTCAAGTGGAATCATTCAGATATTACTGGATAGTTTGAGAGGGCTCCAGGTTTGGGGGTTCCCTTGATGACTGTGCCCCCTTCTTATGACACTGCTGTAGAGTGATTTGCACATGTTGTGCAGGTTTTCCGCCTCATACTATAATGTTGGAATGCCTCTCCCAAGACTCCCAAGATTTAGTTATTGTCAGCAAGAACTTCAAGATAAACATATTTTTTGTCGATACTTTTGCCTTTGGCCCCACTCAGCATTGGCATGCAGCCTCTAATTGGAATTCAGTCCACAGGTAAATGTGGACCACTGAAGTCAGGTTTGATGGTACATGTGTAGTAAGGATTTCTGCATATTTCTAAGGGCCTGCTTTTAGTGAGCTCTTGTCTTTATAATCCAGTAATCTTATTTATGTCTTTTTAATCTGTCATATACAAAATTAATGCTTCTCATTTTCTTCAGTTTTAAACTGAATTTTAATTCTTAAGTATTCAGCTCTGAAGCTAGTACTCAGAGTTGAATATTCAACTTGACTCCAATAATAAGTTCAAGCTAGAGTTATCCTTTGGCAGTGGCCTGTGATATAGGAATGAATACATGCTGCAAAATCTGGAATTTCAATCTAATTAGTAATGTAATAGAAAAAAAATTGGGTTCTGCCATTTTGGCAACTTAATTCAAGGTTATCACTTTTTTTTCAGCTCAAACCAGAATTGTCTAATCAGAACCAAACATGCAGAGCACTTCCAATTATCTCTGGCTTCTGTCAGACATCTTGGGTCAAGGAGCCACTGCAAATGTTTTCCGTGGAAGACACAAGGTTTGTACAGAGACAGAAATTCTGGCTGTTTGGTGCAAAGGCTTTTCAAGTGATTTCAAGATAAACTCTCCCTGCGATCCTTGTAAAATTATATAGAATCACTTTTCCTTGTATTTCAAGAAATGAATATATAATGAATAGTGGGAACTCTTAGAAATACCAGAGATGTGGCCTTGTAAGAAAATTTTGTTATGGCTTTTACCTAATGCAGCTGCTTTGCTTATGGAAGATTAAAAATAAGACTTGCTGTACTATAAGATTTGTAAATCTTACTTCACTTCTTGAAAATAACTGAAATTATTGAGTGCCTCCCATTTGCTGTTAATAATATGCTGGCTTTCCCACTGAAGGTATTATAAAATAAAATTTACTTAGTGTCTTTGTCAGAGAATTTTATCTGAAGTAGCAAGATCATGTACTTTTTAAAAACTAGAAACTAGTTGGATGAATTTTCTTAAAATATCCTTAATATTTGTTTTACAGAAAACTGGAGACTTATATGCCGTCAAAGTGTTTAATAATTTCAGTTTCCTTCGACCTGTTGATGTTCAGATGAGAGAATTTGAAGTATTAAAGAAACTGAATCACAAGAACATTGTTAAATTATTTGCCATAGAAGAAGAGGTAATTATCACTCCTCATGCTTATAATTTGAGGCATATTTTATTATGATTCACATTTTGTATACCAAGAATCAGAATAGTTTTTAATTATCTGATGAGGGAGGGTCACGGTAATGGTAACTGGATTTGTACAATAATTTTGAATTAATGTAGGGGTGGGAATTGTACAGCCTTCAGATATTGTTGAATTGTAATTTCTAGTATCCCTAGCCAGAATAGTCAATGCTGATACATGCTGGGAGTTGCAGTGCGACAGCATCTGGAGGACTGCAAAGTTTCCATACCTAGTTTAGTGTTATGAGAACAAGCCTAGCTTCTTGTTGGGCTCATGTGCTCCTTTTTCTTCCTCCAGTACTCCTGTGAGGAGTTTGGAAGCTTCTACTTGTGTTTTGGCTTAACTAGTTTAGCTCAAACTCTAAACTGCTTAATCTTGGCTTGAAAATTAAGCAACTTCATAAACTATATATTGAAGTTGGCTTGTTTCCGGTTTCCAGTGATTGTAATTAAAGTTAACCATAGTTTGACTGGCAGTGGATTAAGCTGTACTGAATCTCAAAATGATATTGAAACCTTCTGAACTCATTGTGACTAGACTATCGTGGGAAGAAGAGTTAGTGTTCATTACTATAAATCATAGTTTACTTCAGTTTAGAATGAGGGGCCATGTTCCTTCCATCCATTTCTGGGGGCCAGATCTTCCCACTGACCCTGATGGATTCTTCTCAACAACCTCCTTCGTGGGTGGGATGACATCAGGTGTGTGGCCATGCTGTCTAACAAAAGCAAGTCCCCGGGCAAAGCACCAGTGTCTTGGCTCAAAGTCCAGCTTCATTCCTCCCTTACTTTTCCCACATATTGAGCCTTGGCCTCAAGCTGCTGTTGGTTCTGTTTCTTCCTTGTCTTCCTTTGGAGGGAAAAAGGAAAGATTTAGAAGAGGGGGGAACACAAATAGGCCAGCAAGCTGGGACATTCCCCAGAACTGGTTTAGCATTGTATCCAAACCAGTCAAATGTATGACTTGTCCTGTTTCTGGTGTATTCAGTCAAATGTGCAAATGTGACATAAAATTGGTGAACTATATCTTTCTGATGATGTATATGATTATGAAATGTTCATTCACTGATTTCTTTTTTTTGAAAAAGGCTGCTGTATATTACTGCCAATGAGTAAAATTGATTTCAGTTCAAATAATGAAGACATAATGAATCACTGAAGTTTTTTGTTCTGAAATTTTTATTCAAAGTAGCTACCATTGATGTAAGCATATCCCCCGCTGTAATGTCACTTGATGACAAAGAAAACTGGCAAGAAGTAGACTTGCCAAAGTGAACACTGAAGAGTGCTTCTGTACCTTTAATAGTTGTGCAGTAGAGGAAACTTCAGCAAGTATCTCTTGTTGCCTAGTTATGTGTCAAGAAACACCTGCCGAAATTAACTACATAACTTTTAAAACTTGTAAGCTGCCCTGAGATCTTTGATATAGGGCTAGATATAAATATTTTAATAAATGAATAAAATAAATTTAATAAAACTACAGATGCTCTCTCCAGTTTTCTGTCTGGCATCCTTAGGGGAAAAGGGTGAATAAATAAGTTTGAAGTGTCCAGGAGTCTTCCTTTGTATCTTAGTAGTTCAAGATACTTATATTGATTTTTGAAATCTATTAGAAGGTGACTTAGATAAACAGTTTCTGAATGTTTGTGCATTTGTTTCAATAGCCTACAAAGATTGTTTGGCTATATTTTTGGCATTGTGACTTGTTTTGTGTAATTTGCTAATCCTGGGTTTTCTTTGCTTAGACAACTTCCAGACATAAAGTCCTTGTCATGGAATTTTGTCCATGTGGCAGTTTATATACTGTTTTAGAAGAGCCATCTAATGCCTATGGGCTACCAGAAGCAGAGTTCTTAATTGTATTGAAAGATGTTGGTAGGTGGAAATTACTTTACTTACTTTAATGACTTGCATTTGACCTAGTTTATTATGGTATAGCCTTCAATTGCTGATACTAATTATAACTGGTTTTATGTTGAATGTAGTTTTAAATCATACAGAAGCACAGATGTGGTGTTATTCCATTCGGTTCTAGGTGCAGTGCATGCACATACACCAAACTATACAGCAGTACCCGACTCCTAACACTAAAAGCGTGTTATTTCCCTGTGTTTATGCATGGAGCAAGTTAAACTATAAGTATGTTCCAGTATGGTCAAAAAACATGTCTGCCTATTTAGGCCTGATGTTTGAGGTGCTTTCCACAGTAAACATCTCTGTACAAACATAAGTTCTCTTAATAATGTAAGATAGGCAGGCTGTACTTTCCACAGTACACAGTGGGTTGCTTTGCTCCATTCTTTGTACAGAGAAAAAAAATTCAGTATAATAGCATTTGTTCAGCTGAGTCAGGCTGTTTTTCCTCTCTGGTTTTGAAAGCAAAAGTTTCAATCCATTTTTGGCTAGTTTAAGATCCTATGTTTCTGTCATTGCTCTTAGGACATGTTTGAGGGGGTTTTCTTCCATTTGCATACACTGAATTGTCCTAGTGTACCCAGCATCAAGGCAGTATTTAGGGAAAATTATTATGACTTATTTCTCTCCTTTGGCAATACAGGAAATTCAGAGTTACCCACAGTTGGCCCCTCCCCCCTTTTTTTGGCAATTGCTGGTGAAAAAAATGCGATAATTGAAAATGACTTTGTTTTTCTGATATTGTTACAAGGCACTCTGGTATTTTTCAAATACATAAATTTTAAGTATATTTATTTTCATGTTGTCTCATATGTTTAAGTGGCTGGGATGAACCATCTTCGGGAGAATGGAATTGTGCATCGAGACATCAAACCAGGCAATATAATGCGTGTTATAGGTGAAGACGGACAATCTGTTTATAAATTGACAGATTTTGGAGCTGCTAGGGAACTTGACGATGATGAACAGTTTGTCTCCCTCTATGGCACAGAAGAGTATTTGGTAAACTCCACTGATTTGTGTTTCTTTTTTCCTTATCTATATGACATCTTCATGTTTGTATATTGCCATGAAGGTGAATAACTTCTACTAGAACCCTAGCTGTGAGTTCCCTGGACAGCATCATCTTATGTAATTGGCTCTCCATAGCCATGGGTTCTGCATCCATGGATTCAACCAACTACAGCTTGAAAATATTTTAAATAATAGTAATAATAAAAATAAAAATCCAAAAAGCAGACCTGATTTTGCCATTTTGTTTAAGGGATGGCATTTTACTATACCATTGTACATAGTGGGACTTGAGCATCCATGAATTTTGGTATCCATGGGGTTATTGGAACCAAATCCCAGTGGATACCCTGGCCCACTGTAATCAGATAATTTACATGATAAATTGGGCCAGTAGAGCAACTATTATCTTAATTTTTATTTTATTTTATAGTGTGTATGTATTATTACACACTCACACACAGACATATATACGTCACAAATGTATACTATATGTGTGTGTGTGTGTGTGTGTGTGTGTTATGTCCAGTAACAGTGTTCTCTAGGCAACTCACAAAATATAACATACTAAAATACTGTAAAAAATGTGGTATCAACATTATTTTTAGCAGCATGGAAAATAAAGTCAAATTAGATAGCATCATTTTTAAAATGCAACTTAAAAGAACAATGGCCAAAACAAAGTATTAACAGAATTGGGATGTTTTTCTCTTCTTGCTGCAGCCCTCTGAGGGTTTTTAAAATACACACAGAGTTTCAGAGCTGAAGGAAAGATCACTTATTTTGCTCTTTGGAGTAAAGTTCAGAGCAATTTTCAGAGGACCACAATTTTTTTAAAAAAGTTACCTTAATAATTTCCAAAAACACTAGAACTCAACGAGTACATAAAAGAAAGAAACATAAAAAAAAGAAGTGTATGGATTAGAAATTAAAAGGTAGAAAGAAAAATAGAAAGAAAAAGAATAAAAATCGTCTTCCACCCTCCTTTTAATAATATTATAGCAATCTAATTGATTCAAGCCTCTCAAACGTAATATCCAACATTTCTTTTATTCCCCTTGCTCAATTTGTGCTTTCAAAAAACAAAACAAAAACTTTCTTCTAACGTATAGCATAGTATCTCAACCATACTTTCTATTACAAGCCATGACATACTATATGTACATGATAAATGACATTAATACTAAATGCTACTTGCTGGCTTAACTACATAATATTTTCACTAGTTAAAATTGTAGATCTATTACATGTTATATGGAATTCCTAAATCCAAATATTTCTGTACCATTTAATATTATAGAGTACTTTACAGGATTTAGTAAAGTAATCCAGTTTTCATTGTCTTGTATCTGTTATTTCATTTTGACTGTAACTCCCGGCTTCCCTTGTAACCATCCTGTCCATGGACTGTGCCGCCTTCATCTTCTCAGATTCACTATTTCAAGTTCCTTCCTAATTGGTATTTTAGAGGAATTATCCTGAAACAGCACCCTTTTATAATTATCTTTTTCTTACTCCCTTCAATCATACAGGCTAAATCAATCAGTTTTCATGCAACTATCAAAGTAATTTGATTACAAATAAATTTGAGATTACCCTCCCCTCCCCCCCGGACTGTAAACTGCCTTTAACCAATGGTTTTTGGTCATACACCTCCCCTAATTCAATAACTTCTTCCATTAGTTCAACTTGAATTTGTCTCTCCATATGATTTTCATCCTCCTTCACTTCCATATTGCTAATCTCTGTGTTCCCCTCTTTGTCTTACATCTCCCCACAGTTCTTTGATGTTGCAGATTTCATTCCTCAGTGTCTCTATTGTATTCCTCTTCAAGTTTAGGAATTCTGTGCATAGCTCCTTCACCATCCATTATAAAAAGTCCTGAGAGTATTCCTGGGAAGGTTCTGTCTTTCATCCAATCCAGCAGTTGCAGAATTAACAACTTATTTCTTTTGTGCCTAGTCAAAAGCCAACAGCAAGCCAGTTTTATCGATGTCAAATGGATAATGTCTGTACTTTCTCACACTGTAATTTCTCTTATGCTGTTAAAATTCAATTCTGTCTTACAGATAAAATGCAGTTCAGTCTATTCACAAAATACATGCACTTAATCCTTAATTATCCTCTTTTGAGAACATCTGCCCCCAATATTTTATTAATTTGTCTGTTCGTTTGTCTTGATCTTGTGGGGTAGACACACTTACTCAGTTCTTGATTGCAAAAAGAAGGTAGCAGTGGAGGGTCTGTGTTTGGTTTGGATCAGAGGGATTCTTCACTAACGTAACTCCAGAGGTTTAATTAACAGTGCTTTCTTTGAAAAAAGCAGATAGCCAGCACAAAGCCGTCAGATCCAAACAGCTGCATTTTACGGCAAGGGAAATATGTCACTCCCTTTGTCCTTCTCACTTATGTTTACTCATGAATAGATGCAAGTGATGAGAATTCCGGGCCCTAATGTGTAATCTTCCACTCTCCCTTTAATCCAAGGAGAGTTTCTCCAGCCATTTCTCTGGCCAGGCCTTTTGCGTGTTGCTGCAGAGCTGCAGCTGGAGTGTCTGCCAGGTTGGCCTGATGAAAATTGACTAGGACCATAATTTTTAATTGGCTTGGAAGAATAGAAAGACTGTATCTGCTGCTGAACTTACTATAAAAAAAGGTGCCATACTAGAGCTTCTGGAGAAGGCATTCCCCTACAATCCAGATGGCTCTGCTATAAAACCTTCCTCTCTCGTAGCCGCCTGCCTCGTTTTGTAGGGCGGCTGAAGAGGATCTCAGGATTCAGATAGGTGTAAGTGGCTGTGTTTTGTTGTTTTGTGACTGTGTCTTCATACCAAAATGAAATAATTGGATTCTCTAAGTTATTTCTGTAAGCGGATGATGTTAGGTTTGCCCCTGACTTCAGTTACTTTTTTTTTAGAGGCATGTAAATTCAGCAGTTTCTGCTCCTATCAAAGAAATCTATTGTGATCTTTAGTTTGCTTTACTAAAATGTATCCTGTCACTAAAGCATTCATGTGGAGTTAAAACATAAATTCTTCAGGACTATATTTTTTATTTGATGGATCCTAAAATAATTTGACCCTTTACTGAAAATAACATACACTGGTTTGTTCATTAATTAATCCATTTTGTATTCTTTTCATTCTCCCATCCTTTAGCATCCAGATATGTATGAGAGAGCAGTACTGAGGAAAGAGCATCAAAAGAAGTATGGTGCAACAGTTGATTTGTGGAGTATAGGAGTGACATTTTTCCATGCTGCAACTGGAAGTTTGCCTTTTCGACCCTTTGAAGGGCCTCGCAGAAACAAGGAAGTGATGTAGGTAATTTAGAGGAAATAGTCCAAGCACAGATTGTTCTAATAAACAAAAATACTTGGTGGAGGAAATAATACAAGGAGTCTAAAGGAATTTTATTTTGTGATTCATGCTTGCATACCTAAGACCATGTTAGATTACTGCCATTTCTTTATTCTTTACTGCTAAAAATTAGCTGCAGAAAATTGGCCCTTGTACCCACCTCAGTTACCTGCTCCTGCTTTATATAAAATAAAGCATTTTGTATTCCTGAAAACAGTTTTGTAAATCAGTACTAGGTGAGCCTGTAGTGTATGAAAAGCTGATTATTAACAATAGGTGATTATCAGCTGATACATTCTGGCTAAAGTTTAAGAAAATACAAATTAATATTACAAAAAGTTATTGGAGTGTTGTGTTAACTTGTGATAACTGTACTTTCTGTCTTTACAATTTGAAGGTACAAAATTATAACTGGAAAGCCTTCTGGTGCAATATCTGGAGTACAAAAAGCAGAAAATGGCCCCATTGAGTGGAGTCGTGATATGCCTGTTTCCTGCAGCCTTTCTAAGTAAGTGCCATCAAAGTCTTGGAAGCCTCATAAACAAATTTATACTGAGTGAATGTTCTTTGTTGGGGGTTAATGGGATAAATAGTTTTAGCTTAATTTGTTTTTTCTAGTGTTAATGTGCTTTGTGCTTATGCATAGCAATGTACAGTAAAAAAATAAAATTTAAAAAGTAAAATCAATTTGTAATTATTTTACCAATGAGCTGTATTTTAGCATATCAAACATCATGCTTTTATGTCAAGCCGTTACACATCCCCTGCATTTTATGCTTCTAAAGTGAATTTCAATCTGTAATTGGTGCTAATGTAGCATTTTTTCCAATTTAACTGAAAATTTCTGTTTCTTCCAAAAGAGTAAAGGAGAAAAAAAGTTCTTTTTTCCTGTTTCCAGAAATTTTACGTCTTTACAGTCTTTCAGGCTGTTCTCCACCTCACTTACTGTCCTCCCACAACATCTGGGTCTGGGCTGCTGCTTCCTACAGCTTTTAATATCTGCTTTTTCTTGGGAACAAACATAATACCAGAAAGCAGCCCCATCGTTTTGCGGCATGCCAGCCTCATGTCTTTTTCAAAGGAGTGTGTATGTTTAATATCCGGAAGGGCAGGAAGACTGCAAGATGTCTAGGGAAGTAGCCATAGGTTTCCATAATCACCAAATAGGGGATCTCAGAAATAAAAATTTAATTTAAAAAAAAAATGGCAGAGCAGGAAGCCTGATGGGCTCCAAGGAAGATGTCTACAGGTAAAAATGTCCAGTTAGACAGAATGATGAGGAGTTAAAGGGGGGATGAGCGGGCATAAAATGACTTTTTAAAAAGGAGCTTCATCGTTTTGTTAACTGGTTTGTGTGGCTAACCATGGTAGCCATGAGAAATTTAACCCTATTAATTTCATTGGATCTTACTGTTAAATAAGGCTACTTAAGGTCTCAGCATTGCAGTGATATGAGTGTGTGTTCACATCTGTATCCACCTCAGGATTTACTTTATCTTTTTTTCCTTTAATCACTTGTGCTACAGTATATAACACTCTTGGGATGTTTAAACTACTGTGAGAAATGCCGAACCCATGGTCTTAACTGTTTGTGCAGAGTTTTATTGCATCCTGGGGGCAAGTGCGGTACTTACACTAATATTAAAATATATAATGCTGCAAAAAATGACAATGTGTGGTTAGCATCTTTCCTTTTGTTGCCATCCCAGCTGCTACCCAGCTGCTAGGAGAAGGCACCATTGATACTCTTCCACTGTGAAAAAAGCAGAGTAAAGAGGCTGCTGGTGGTGGGGAAATACATGGATGGGTAAAGATACCACCACTCAGTGGAGGACACCAATTGGATCCTGCCTGTTCTAACTGAAGGCAGCCTCAATATCCTTTAAGATTAATCATAACAATAACACCACCAACAATAATAAATTTTATTTGTTATCCACCTTTCCCCAAGACTTAAGGCAGGGTACAGCACAGATACAACTAAAAACAAAACATGGTTAAAATACACTAAAACATAAACCATTCAAAATTTAAATATGCTATAATTAAAATACAGTTAGCCCTCTACATTTGCAGGTTTCACTTTTGCAGATTTGATTGTGCATGGATTATTTGCTGTCATCTCTGCTGCCCCATTTTTAATAGGGACTACAAGCCTTGTGAGGCTGAGAAACTGCAAATGAGGCTTGTAAGTCCCTATTAAAAAATGGTGTGGGGCAGCAGTGGAGGTGGCAGTAAGCCCCACCAGCCACCCACTTCCGCCTTGTGAAGGAACCTTGATGCCTCATAGGAATCCATGGTGGGCTGAATATGGTGATCATACTTTTCTGTGTGTTAAATATGGTTTGGGAGGGCCTAGAGTTATTCACGTTTTTTTCACTTTCACGGGGGTCCTGTGCTCCTAACCCTAGCGAATGCGGAGGGATGACTGTATATCATAATTAAAAGTACAATTAAAAGTAGAAGTACAGTTAAAAGTACACTTAAAAATATAAATAAAAATAGACTGGGTAGGCCTGCTGGAAGAGATAAATCTTTAGTACTTTTTTGAATTTGGACAGCATATTTTGCTGTCTTATTTCTTCCAGCAGTTCATTCCACAAGATGTTACAGATAAAAAGGGATTTATTTAACACATGGCATAGAGAGAAGAAGCAAAGCTGTAGGTAATTCAAGTTGAATTTATATTTTATTTTTCATGTAATTTTTAGGGGACTTCAGGTTTTACTTACTCCTGTCCTTGCAAATATTCTGGAAGCAGATCAAGAGAAATGCTGGGGATTTGACCAGTTTTTTGCAGAGACAAGTGATATACTGCATCGAATAATCATCCATGTCTTCTCCTTGCAACAAATGACCTCACACAAAATTTATATTCACACACATAATGAGTGAGTATCACTGCAGATTTATGTGACAGCCTTAACTTGGATTTCCGACAGGAGTGGTAATAACCTTCTTGCCTGTTAAGCACAGTAGCTTTTCTCATTAATTCTGGCTTTTTTCTTTGTCATGGTGTCTGTATTAAGAATCATAGCCTACATATGAGTTCTCGCTCTCTTTTTTTAACAGTGCTGTTGTGTTTCACGAATTGGTCTACAAACAGACAAAAATATCTGCAAATAATCAGGAGTTGATATATGAAGGCCGACGTTTAGTATTAGAGCCTGGCAGACTGGCACAAGCATTTCCTAGAACTACAGAAGAAAATCCCATAATTGTAGTAAGCAGAGAGCCTGTAAACATCATTGGATTGCTCTATGAAGAAAGTATGGTGGAATCACTTTTATTTTTCCTTAAATCTAAAGTGTTATGTGCATTTTACAATGGCATTTAGTTTCTAATGTATTCAAATAGCATGCTAAAATACTGACTTCTTCAAACTGCATAGTAATTTTTTAAAGTCATATTAAATCTTTGAACTATCATCCTTAGAAAAGAAATAAGAGCTTTCAGATATTAATTCCTTTCACATCTGACTAAAGAAGTGATTTTAAAGCAAGCAAAGTTTTCATAATTATAATTGGGAGATCATAGCCACTGGCATTTTAGATCTGTAGATTTTGAGTAATCTCTTCTATAAGTGCATAGTTTTCCAGGCCAGAACTCTATTTTATAAAGAATTTTATCCATAACAACAAATTATTTGGAAAGGAGAACAGTGAGTAGAAGATTTTGATTAGCCCCCTCCCCTATTTGGAATTGGGATATGTATCAATTCACATTTAACTCTGAAGTATGTTGGTGTAATTTGCTGTTCATTTTAGTGAGTCATCCATTTTTTTCAGTAAATTTTGTGCAACAGTAGTGACAGGACAATTTGAAGTGTATAAATGAGCTAAAACATGGCTGTGTGGTTTAAGTTGCAGTTCTGTACTTCTCTATGGGCCTTTCCGCACTACACTGTTATAGTGCTATTATTCCCACTTTCAAGATCCTGTGGAATTCTGGGGTTTGTAGTTTACTGAGGCCAAAGAGCTCTCTGGCTGAGAATTCTAAAAACCCCTTCCTAAACTGCAAACCCCAGGATTCTATAGGGTGCTGAAAGTGGAATAATAGCACTATAACAGTGTAATGCAGAAAGGCCCTTAGTTGCAGTTCTGTACTCTGTACTTATATGGGAGTAACTGCCATTGAACTCAGTGGGGCTGGCTTTTCATTGGGAGGCATAGGAATGCACTGATAGGCCACAATACTTTACCTTTTGAGCTGAGAGTAAATCCCAGTGAAATCAGTTTTGTGTAGTAGAAATCCCTTTAAAATGGTATTCTTTGTTCCTCTGAAGAGTACAGAGCAACGAACAGTCATTTCAGCTGCACTACCAATTTTACTTTGTTTTCAGGAAGTAAAATATAAACAAGTTTCCATTTCAAGGGATATGGCATCTAACATTTTCCTTAGTAGAGTTACCTAAAATGTTCTAGCAAAGAAATTGATTATGAAAGAAAGACCTTCATTGTTACGATACTGGATTTAGTAAGGTTTCCTGATAGCTGAAAAAAAATTGCACATTACCTTTAAAAATACTGACTGAAAAAGCAAGTTATAATTAAATTACATTTCTGTTGTTGGATACTTTGAACTAGTTCACAGAAAGATTGCCTGTAACTGCCTCTGACGCTATAAATTCTACAGCACTTTTCAGGTAGTGCAGTTTTTTAAAAAGTGATGCTTATAACAGCTTTTCTATGTGTATTTTATGGGATTGTATCAGTTATTGATTGTCTCTTTTGTTTTTTGCTCTTTAATAGGAAGGGATGAGCTTATTTTGTTATTATACTTTATTTTCCTTTATATTCTGAATTTGTATAAATATTTAATTTAAAAAAAATCTATTCCAGTTCTTCTTCCTAAGGTGCACCAACGTTATGATTTGGATAGTGATGCAAGTATGGCTAAAGTAAGTATCTAATCGTAATACTATGATAAAACTCTTGCCAGGAGTGAAGTACGTGTATACTGTTGAAAACAGATAGCATAGAACAGAATTATATAAGTAAGGTTTTCAAAGTGTGGTTTCTTGAACAATTGTGAATGAAGGTAAAAATAAGCACCTGAACTATTTAGGTGATGGTTAATTATTAGGCTTGGTTAATGATTCTATAAACCTAGGACTTTTGAAGGAGGAGTTAGTCAAATTTAAGAATACTTAATGAAGCAAAAGTTTATCTTAAAATGCAAGTGAACTTTATGAGCGTAACACCTAGAATACCCAAGTGTCCTTCTCTAAACAAGAACTGGCTCTCAAATCCAGTGTCTTCTGCCCAGTGCTATGATTTGAGTTCCTTATTTTCTGTGTAGTTACTGTTTCTCCCGACAGTACAATGCAAGATCTATGAAACATGTCTGATTATTTATAATTGACAGATAATCAGGATCCCACATTGTAAAACAGTGACTTAAAGTTTAGAAACCCTATTGTCTTTTAATTCTCTTTATCATTTGGTGACAAGTACAGCCTGTCTGAAAATTATCTGTATAATTTCAGTTCTATATAGATTCAATTATATATAGAATTGAAATTGTTAATTTAATTTTCAGACAACCTGTATGTTAGCCAGTATTCCCACCTACCTATATTTCCATTTGTTGTCCTCATCTAAAATCCTTGCCTTCTGTTAATAAAAGCTTCATTACAGTCTGTCTGCACATAGAAACTATAGTGTATGGTACTTATGGTTTTTATTCATCTTTCAGGCAGTGACAGGGGTTGTATGTTATGCCTGTAGAGTTGCCCGTGCCTTACTGCTTTATCAAGAACTTACGCGGAAAGGAATCAGATGGTTAATGTAAGTGATGTCCTTAGAATCATAGAATCATAGAAATGTAGAGTTGGAAGAGACCACAAGGGCCATCCAGTCCAACCCCCTGCCATGCAGGAAAACCCTCAAAGCACTCCCGACAAGTGGCCATCCAGCCTCCGCTTAAAAACCTCCAAAGAAGGAGACTCCACCACACTCTGTGGCAGCACATTCCACTGCCGGACAGCCCTGACTGTCAGGAAATTCCTCCTGAGGTTCAGGCGGAATCTCCCCTCCTGCAGCTTGCATCCATTGCTCCTTGTCCTGGTCTCAAGAGCAGGAGAAAACAAGCCCACTCCCTCCTCGACATGACATCCCTTCAAATATTTAAACATGGCTATCATGTCCCCTCTCAACCTTCTCTTCTGCAGACTAAACATACCCAGCTCTCTAAGTCTGTCCTCATAGGGCATGGCTTCCAGGCCCCTCACCATTTTGGTTGCCCTCCTCTGGACCTGCTCCAGCTTATCCATATCCTTCTTGAATTGGGGTGCCCAGAACTGGACACAGTATTCAAGATGAGGTCTAACCAATGCAGAATAGAGTGGTACCAATACCTCCCTCGATCTAGACACCATACTCCTATTGATGCAACCAAGAATTGCGTTGGCCTTCTTGGCTGCCGCATCACACTGCTGACTCATGTTCAGCTTGTGGTCTATGAAGACTCCTAGATCCCTTTCACACGTACTGTTAGCCAGCCACGTGTCCCCCATCCTATATTTCTGCATACCATTTTTTCTGCCTAAGTGTAGGACCTTACATTTCTCTCTGTTGAAGTTCATTTTGTTAGCCTTGGCCCAGCTCTCCAATCTGTCCAGGTCCTTTTGAATTTTGATCCTGTCATCAGGCGTATTAGCAACCCCTCCCAATTTGGTGTCATCTGCAGATTTGATCAGCGTGCTCTCTATTCCTTCATCCAAGTCATTAATGAAGATATTGAACAGCACCGGGCCCAGGACAGAACCCTGTGGCACCCCACTAGTCACTTCTCTCCAGGATGAGAATCTGCCATTGGTGACCACCCTTTGGGTACGGTCAGTCAACCAGTTACAAATCCACCTGACAGTAGCCCTGTCCAGCCCACATCTTACTAACTTCTTTGCAAGAATGTCATGGGGAACTTTGTCAAAGGCCTTACTGAAATCAAGATATACTATGTCCACAGCATTCCCTTCATCTATCAAACAAGTAACTCTATCATAAAAAGAGATAAGATTAGTCTGGCATGACCTATTTTTGAGAAATCCATGTTGACTTTTCGTAATTACGGCATTGTTTTCTAAGTAATTAGAAACTGACTGTTTGATGATCCGCTCCAGGATCTTTCCAGGTACTGATGTCAGGCTGACTGGGCGATAATTATTTGGGTCCTCTTTTTCCCTTCTTGAAGATGGGGACAACATTTGCCCTCCTCCAGTCTGCCGGAACTTCTCCGGTCCGCCAAGAGTTTTCAAAGATTATAGCAAGAGATTCCGCAATGACCTCTGCTAGTTCTTTTAAAATCCTAGGATGCAATTCATCTGGCCCTGGAGACTTGAATTCATCCAGTGTGGCCAGGTATTCTTGTACTACCTCTCTATCTATTCTGTGCTGCATTTCCCCCACTTCCTCACCTGCTCCCCAACCGCCAGGTTGCGTGTTTTTATCCTTTTGGGAAAAAACTGAGGCGAAGAAGGTGTTGAGGAGTTCTGCCTTTTTCTTCCTCCTGTTATTAATTCACCATCTTCCTTGCGCAGTGACCCTATCGTCTCCTTCTTTTTCCTTTTGCTGCGGACGTATTTAAAAAAGCCCTTTTTATTGTTTTTAATGTCTCTGGCCAGCCTAAGTTCGATCTGTGCTTTAGCCTTTCTGACCTTCTCCCTACATCTCCTGGCTACTTGCTTATAATCTTCTTTGGTGATTTCCCCCTTCTTCCATTTCCTGTACATGTTTTCTTAATACTTAGCTCAGCTGAGAGCTCTTTAGTCAACCATTCCGGTTTGTTCAGATGCCTTCCATTTTTCCTCCTTAATGGCACAGTTTTAGCCTGTGCCTTCAGTACCCCCCTTTTTAAAGAACTCCCATGCATCCTGAACTCCTTTCTCATTGACTATTCTTGACCACGGGATTTCAGCCAGCAGCTCCTTCAGTTTACAGAAGTCTGCTTTTTTAAAATCTAAGACGAATGCCTGGCTACACTTGCCTTCTCTTCCCCACTGAATACAAAATTCTAATAGGGCATGGTCACTCTCTCCTAAAGATCCAACCAGTTCTACGTCATTAACAAGGTCTTCCCTGTTGGTCAGGATCAGATCCAGAATATTTGATCCCCTTGTCGCCTCTTCCACCTTCTGGACCATGAAATTGTCTGCAAGACAAGTAAGAAACTTGCTGGACCTTGCCGCCTTTGCAGAGTTTGATCTAGCTGAATGTCATTTCTCAGGCAGCAGTATTTGTCCTAGATAACCAAATTTTCAATTTAAAAGGGGAAAATCCTTAAAGAGACCTTTGTTTAGGACATGCCATATGCATCCTGCTATATGCAAACCTGTGCAATTACAGGATTATATCACTTCCTACCAAATGGTGTTACTCTGTGTTGCGTGACTTGAAGTCATTCTTGACTTATAGCAACCCTAAGTCAAACCTATCATGAGGTTTTCTTGGGAAGATTTGTTCAGAGGCTTTGCCTTCCTCTGAGGCAGAGAGAGTGTGAATTGCCCAAAGTCATTCAGTGGATTTCCATAGCTAAGTAAGGATTTGAACATTGGTCTCCAGAGTCCTAGACCAACATTCAAACCCTTCTGCCACACTGGCTTCTTGTCACTTAGAAAGGAAAAAATCCCTAAAGAGACTTTTGTTAAGGATGTGCCATACCCATCCTTATATCCACAACCCTATGCAGTTATTGGGTTATATCATTTCACACAATTGCCTAAATCTGATTACTCAACCCAGCTAGAATAGAACCATTGAGTCAGTTGCTGAATTGCCAAGTCCACACTTATAAATTCCATTGATTCAGTGAGTCTACTGTAGTTGTCCCAAACAATTATATTTAGGCTAATGTAAGTATAGTTCATGGTGTATTTTTCTATACACAAAGAAAATTATTGAACCAAGTTATCAGTTAAATATGGATTGTGTATAGACTTAGTCATACTTTGAATAGACACTAGTGTAATGACTACCTTGAGTCCCTGTGATTTCAAACAGTCTTCTAAAGGTGAATACAGACCAATGTTGTTAAATCCAATTCAGGTGTATAATGCTTGTGTGTAGAGTGGTGTGCCTCAGAGCATATTTCTTTCTACTAAATTTAAGAGACTAGGCAGCCTATTAATAGGATCGCAGCCTTAGCTTATTTAGTGCTCAGTGGTTTTTCATGAAAGCTAATGATTTTTTAGAACATAAGAAATGACTAGTACAAGAATTGTTTAGCATTGTTAGAAGTACAGTCAGGCTTCCATATTTGCAAGTTTAGTGTTTACGGATTTATTATTCACAAATTAATTAGTGCTGCCTCTGCTGCTGCCCTACACCATTTTAACAGGGACACACAAGTCTCACCTTGCATTTGCACGCTCTTTGCAAGCCTTGTAAGACAGAGAGGCTGCAAGAGACTGAATACAAGGCAAGGCTTGTAAATCCCTATTAAAAATGGCATAGGGCAGCTGCAGGGGTGGTGGCAGCCCCTCCAAATGCTCGGTTCTGCCTTGCGTAGGAACTCTGCTGCTTTGAAGGCTGAACTGGGTGTCTGGTGTGCTGCCCACCATGGATTCAAATGTATTGTTACTGTAAATTTGAACCTCAGGTGGGTTAAATCCACAGATCATACTGTACCTTTTTTGTGTGTAATAAATATGGTTTAGGGAGGGGGCTATAGATATTTGTGGTTTTTGCACTTTTGCAGGGTTCTTATGCCTCTAACCCGTGTGAATGTGGAGGTCCCACTATACTAGTTTTCATGCAAGATCATGCAATATTTTAAGTTTTTAGTTAGTAGGTGCATATAGAATAGAGATTTTTAAAATGATGTACACTCATTCAGTTGGTATATTTTCTAGTGAAATTATCAAGGAAGATTACAGCGAAACTTTTCACAAAAAGACAGAGGTTGTTATCAAGCTGGAATTTTGCAACAGAAATATAGAAAAAACTGGGGAAATGTGAGTATAATTGCTCTTTTTAAAAATTTCTGTGTCCTGAGGTCTGTTTTTTTCAACTGAGGGACAGTTGTAGTTTTAAAAATAAATCTTTCACTGTCAGAGATTAATTAAATGATTGTTTAATAGTTATTAAAAATAGCAGCTTGGATTTTACTCCAGAAAAATAAAAAAGGGATTTTTACATGATTTCATGTACTGCATTTTGTGGTGATGCTTAACAGGTCACACCTCAGGCTGTGCTACTGTATATTTGCCACTGTCCTTAAATCAAAGAAATGCTCTATTCAGTGTTTTATAGATGAGTAGCGCTGGCTTTCCAGGTGTTTTGGACTTTAGCTTTCACAATATTCTTGGCCATGTTAGTTGGGTGTTTTTTTTTTGTAACTTCTTTAGTATTCTCTATCTGGCAAATTGTCTTGCCATGCTGTCAGTTGCACTCCGTTTGACCTGAAGATGATATTGTTTGAGTGAAGATGGTATTGTTGCATACAGTATGACACCAGAGAAAGATTTCTTCTGTTTTGTCACAGCGTTTTCAAAAACCCTTTGAAAAAGGCCAAAGTAAGACAGATCAAGTCATTTTCCTTCTTGTTCTCTGTTTGTAATGGATCCTCTGTAAACTGGGGAAAACAGCTCACATGGGAGAACCATGTCAGTAATAAAGGATAACATGCTTTCCTAAACTGTTCCATTGTTAGAAGTAGACTTCAGGAAGACTGTTGTCAACATGTGTGGAAACACCTCCACAGACTGGTATTATCCAGATGGATTCAAGCAACTTTGAAGGAAGTCAAATTAAAATTTGCAAGCTTCTCAAATGTACTGATAGTAAATGCCCAGTTGAATCCAGACTAGTATTTCTAATGCGACTCTTAATTTTTCAAATTAAAATCCAGATTTAGAGGGATATCTTTATTAGACAACTAGAATTCAGCAATAATAATCATGATAATGGCATTATAACTTGTGGATTTTAAATTTAGTTTTGTTCTCAAACAGCAACATAGCTACCTTCCTTTCTTAGCACTTAGTATCCATTAGGGTTTTGTTCCATGACCCCCCATGGATACCAAAATTTGTGGATGCTCAAGTCCCATTGTGTACAGTATTTTAGTTCAATTGTGTCCCTTATATGAAATGGCAAAATCAAAGTTTCTTTGTTGGATTTTTTTATAAAAAATATTTTCAAACCATGGTTGGTTGAATCCATGGATACAAAATCTGCGGGTATGGAGGGCCAACTGTTTGTTCATTCTCATTCAAGAATATCAGTATTTTAGAAATGCATAGTTTACCATGATAAACACAAATGTAGACCATTATTTGTCTGTGTTTTGCTTTCTCTGAATAGATACAAAAGTTTGCCTCAAATCAACTTGGCACCATCAGAAGTGGATGAAATTTCAGACATGCATTCAAAGGTGTTACGGGTAAATATCTTAATGTTATAGCATTGTTTTATTCAAAATAAGGATTTTTCTTTTAAATTCTAAGTGTATTTAGCATTTTTCCACAAAGGAAAATCCATTATCTTTTTAGGAATTTTGCTAATCTCTTCATTTGAACACTAAATTTTTCCTGTATGGGCCATATATGGGAGGGCAGTGTACTATCATGTGAAAACAATGTCTTTTTACCATATCTGTAGAAGTAGCAATTTGCAGAGAAAGTATAGCAAAAAGAGCTGTTATTTTTCCATGTCTGATTGTGCATGTTTACAGGTAGAAACAATATCATGTGGGAAGCAATTGTGAGTTATGGGTTATTCTTAAAGCTCTTCACTTAGTTGTGTCTAGTGTCATTCTGAAATTCTTTGGGTCATTTACATTTCTACAAATGGTATAATTCTAGCTCCCTAATATATTTTTGTAAGTCAGAAATCTTCACTCCCTAACTACCGTAATATATATACCACACTTAGTCCCTTCAACTCACTCTTTGATTCCTTTTGCCACTGCAATTCTCTACTAAGTTCCTTATCTCAAAATAAATTTGTAGTATACTGCTCTTTCTGCTATGTTTTTTCTGTCCCCATGTTTCTCCTTTACCCTCCAGCAATCTAGGTACCTGATCTTAAAAATTGTTGTTACAGATTGGTCTGCAAGAATATTATCAAGGAATGTAATATTTCACAGGCACCGAAGGAGTATCACAATAACATTGCATGAAAATTGCATGATATTAAAGTGAGAGTTATATCTGATGACAGGTTTTTCACATATAAAACTAGGAGTATATAAAAAGGAAACCCTATATAATATAGACCATGCCTCTGCACAGATGCTTCTTCATGTCTCTGTAACTCACACAAATGGGTTATCTGCATGTGTCCAGTGCATTGTTTGGAACCTTCTAGAGCTATTATGTACACAGACATATTTTTCTACATTCAGCTTTTCTGTGTAATTGGAATTTCTTGGAATGTGTGTTCCAAATTTCAATTTTCTTCAAGTTACAGAAGTCTTGTAACATGTTTGATATACTGTTGTCATTTTTGTTGAGTAAAACTGAATTTGTTCCATTTCTACAGCTTTCTAGTTCACGGGTGACAATAGAGACTAGTCTTCAAGAAATCAAAAATAAACTCTCTCCTAGTGGTCTGCTTTCTGATAGCTGGACCAATCAGGAAGGCACACATCCCAAAGACAGAAAGTAAGTGGTATACTGTGTTGAATTCTTATTGTACTTCTAAGGTGCTAAGGTTCATTCATGTTTATATCTTTAATTTTTCCCACTTTCTTCTAGCCCTGAAAAATTACAAGTGCTACTGAATGCTATAACAGATATTTATTACCAGTTCAAAAAAGATAAAGCAGAACGAAGTAAGTATCTTTCAGTCATTTTTATTATGCTTCAATTATCACTGCTAAATCTATGTTTGGACTGATGACCATTATACACTTTAAAAGAAAATGGCAGGTGAATGATAGTAGAGAGAAAGATGTCCTAATAAATCACTCAGAAAAATTGTCATAACCTAAACAATAAATAGAAAAGCATTACTTTATTATCCAGTTTCATTTGAATCTTTTTTGAACTTATAGGACTTCCTTATAATGAGGAACAAATTCACAAATTTGACAAGTAAGTTCTTCTTGCCTCTAAACATTTTGTTTCTGTAATCATTCTAATCTTTCCCTGTTTCAAATCTTCTGCAACCCTAGTTGTAAACAGTTGTAAAGCTGCTTGCATTCCTTTGGGCATTTTCGTGCATCATACTGTTGTTTCCAAAAAAACTGAGAATATTACTTTTAATTTTAAAGCAAACTCCCTCTCCCATGGATGCTGATGCAGTGTGTGTGTGTGAGAGAGTGGGATACTGTTACCACATGGACTACCTTTGATTTTTTTGGACATTAAGCATACCCTGTATGCCCTGGAAGTAATGCAGCTAGTGCCAGCACCTCCTCATTGCTATAATGGGGAGGCAGAATGTAAATACATAGATCTGCTGGGATGAAGTGATTGATGAAATCACCTAGTTCATTGGTTCTCTATCCGTAGTCCAGGGACCCCTGAGTAGCTAGGTTGTTCTCTCAGTGGATCCACTTGAAGCAATTTTGTGAGCTTTTTACAGTTAAAACAGGAAGGAAGGAAGGAAAACAAATGTGTATGGAATCATTCCAGTAAAAATATTATAATAGGAGTGTGTGCATTTACTTATTTCTCCTTTCTCTCCAAATTTGAAGATGATTGATGAGCAACTTTAAGTAAATATTTTATGCACTTTAGGGTTTTAAATCCTGAGTAAAGTCTTGGTGATCCATAGCAACAAAAGATATTTAAAGCAGGCCCATCTTAAAGATAAGGTTAAGAACCACTGACCTAGTTAACATCTCTAGACTTGGCTCGCAGCTTATCATTCCCCATTAGTGATTGTGTGAATAGCTTTGCCATTGCTTCACCACATTCTTCTTTTTCCCTTCAATGTGGATTGTTTCATATGCACATTATTCTTTTGAGGATTCTTTTATACCATGTAGAACCCTCCACTGTGCAGAGAATTTTACTCATCTTAAATACTATATCTATCCATTGCCACACAGAAAGCATGGAGCACATTTTCCCCACTATGTTCTACATCATTTGCAGTTGTAGACAAAGTGATGACAAAAATTATTACAGGCTTGCTCTCAAGGGCCAAATTAATCATTTTGCAACTCTCAAGATGTTGAATTTTGTGTCTGCATAAAGTTCATTTTAAAGTGAAATTTGGTTCATCGCTCCTGAGAACAGTAATTTAAGAACAGAGTAACACAGCCTTCCCCATCTTGGTGTTCTCCACATATTCTAGACCAACTGCCATCAGCCCCAGCCATTATGGATAAAGATCAGGATTGCTGGGGGCTGTAATCCAAAACACCTAGAGGACCAAAGGTTCTCCAGTTCTGCCTTATAGTGACAAAATTGATCAAAATAAAGGAACAAAAATATAAATGCTGAACTGTTCCATCATTGTGAAAACAACACATCACACAAGTTATTAAAATGTGCAACCTGGATACAATCATCTGTTTTGCTTTATATGTGTTGGCTGTCATTGCTGAAAGGATTCCTCTTTTCTGTTCTATAGTTATGTCCATATTCCACATGTTTTTAATCTTCAAGTTAGTTGGCAAAATGGAATACCTGGAAACAATATGTCAGTGCAGTGATCCTTATTTCTGTGCTACAGGCAGAAACTTTTACTACATGCTACGAAAGCCATGAGTCTGTTCAAGGACGAATGTGTCAGCAAGTATGAAACTTTCTTGGACAAGGCAGAGGACTGGATGAGGCAAGATCCTTTAGCGATGTATTCAGCATTGAAATAACAGCATGTACTGGCAAAAGCACTGCTTACCAAACAGACATACTTTCTTTTCAGGAAGATGCTCCATTTAAGGAAACAGTTAATGGCACTCAGAAAACTCTGCTTTGATATTGAAAAAGAGGTTTCCAAATATCAGGACTATGTAAACAAGGTGAGACTTCTCCTTATTTATGCTGTGTCAGTCTTTAGAAAAGAGAATCAAAGAAGAAATTCTTAACTTGGCAGTCATTTATAACCAGGTCAGTTAGTTTCCCAAAATTTGGCAGTGATTCAGTTGTATTTCACACATCTGTAGCATACAGGAATCCCCTGCTTATTTGACAGATTAGGGACCAGAGCATTATAGAAGTTGTCAAAAAGCATAAGCAACTTGACTCAACGTCATATTTTCGTTTGGTCAACTGAGAGAAAAAGCAGCACGTGGTCGCAACTACTGTATAAGAGACACATTGCACACAGCTTTTAAGAGATTTGCACTGCTTTTTTCTCTCAAGTGATTTGGCAACATCTTTTTCTTCATGGGCTGACACGTTTGCTCCTTCACCAAAGCACCATCACAGTCACTACCTTTGGGTTGCCTGTCAAGCAGTTTTGTGAGTGAGTGAATCTGGTAAGAGTTGGCAGAAGGGGAGGGCTAGGCAGGAGCGTGCAGAGACATGCAGTGCAAAAATTCCTGGTGGGTGAGAGAGGTGCCTGTAGTTCAGTTGCTGGAAGCCCCTCCCTGCAACCAGGAGTGAGGGTGGGTGGGCAGGCAAGCAGAACCCATAACAAAATTCCCTTTGATAAAGCAGTAGCGCAAGGGAACATTAGGGGATGTGTGGCACTGACTGTGAGGGTCAGGGAGAAACTTGGGCTCTTGCTGCTTGCACTACAGACTCTGCTTGGCAAGGTTGTCTTAGGCTGCTGCTTACATTGGCTTATGTGCTGCTGTTTAGATACAAGGACAGTGGTCAACACCTATGGGCTTTTGAAGTAATACAGAATATGTATAAATGGTAATAATTCACTCTGACTTTCTTTTTATTCACCTCCTATATATATATATATATATATATATATGTGTGTGTGTGTGTGTATATATATGTATATATAAGAAAGAAGGTAAAGGGTTGCCTTCCAGATGTTTGATGGACTGCAACTCCCATCTGCCCTAGCCAGCATACTTGATAAGGAATGGCTAGAGCTGCAGTCCAACAGCCCAGAAAATGGCACTTTGTCCCTCTGTGAGGTAACAATTTTTGAAATTCCTTAATTAGGGACTAGCAGTAACAGCAGCGTAGAGGTTCTTTTACACAGAATGCCTAAACTAGCATTTTGGTATTAGAAATACATTATCACTTTGTCTCTGGTTTGAAAATTTCTATGACCTATATATTTATTGCAGTTACAAGAAAATTTGCCTCATAAGATGCTTGCAGCTCCTGGAGGCATCAAACATACAATTAATCCAGTGTATCCAAGTTCAAATACATTGGTGGAAATGACTCTCGGGTAAGAGTTTTGTTACCAGATGTTATCAATCATGTGATTTCAATAATTTCAATTGTATTAAAACTGAAATTAGTAAACTTTGTTTTTGTTAAAAGGAAGGTTTATTTTGACTGTGAGGAAGGCGGACAGAGGAGAAGTTATTATTGTGTGTCATGAAATATTCTGTTCACCAACTTAATATATAGCTTTTGTTAGCTTTGCAACAAAGTAGGCACTCTGCAATCAGCTATAGTTGGCCCTCTACATTCGTTAGGGTTAGGGGTGCAGGATGCCTGTAAAAGTGGAAAAACCTCAAATATCAAAACGTGTGTGCGCATGTGTGTGTGTCTGGGAAGAGGGCTGAGGCACCCAAGGTCCAAACCAGGTCAGAGAAAGGAAAGAGGAATACGGTGGGTAGCACAGTGGTCCTATATTTCCTCTCTCTCAACAATCTCCTTCCTTGAGTGTGGGGGAGGGGAATGAGAGAGGGCTTGTGGCACTGAGAAATCAGGCAGCAAGCCATCCTTAACTGGGCAGGTGGCGGCTGCTAAAGGACAAGAAGGACCAGAGGAGGATTTTTATAGGGCTGCAGAATCTGATTGGAGCTGTGAGAGGGCAGGTTCTCCTGGAAAAAAGCCCCTGGGGGGTGGGCAGCGGTTGGAGAAATTTCCAAATAATGAAATCCATGAAAGTGAAACCCACAAATGTGGAGGGCTGGCTGTAATAGATCAGCTTCCATAAGAAAAGGAAGTTGGATTCACTTTGTGTCATGTCTTATCATAGGCAGGGAAGTTCTAATTAATCTCAACCAGAAATCAAGACCAGTCAAATTGCTCCTAATCAGTAGAGGAATGCAAGTGCTAACCTATTGACATCTGCCAGTTTGCAGATTAGGGTTTCCGAATATCTGTATCATAATCTCATTTGAATGGCAATATGAAGCTTTCTTTTGAACCTCTCAGTTCAGGTGAATAAAGATAGGTCAAGTTGTATGGTTCCAGAAGGGACGTCAGCATATACTACACTAGTGTTTCTTAATCTCACACCAGCTGTTTTTATGGGGTTGTCATTGACATTGGTGCTTATCATTGAAAGTTACTAGATTCGCCATCTTTGAGTAATTGTTAAGGAGTTACTGTCTTGCTTGGGATTCTTTCCGTGTCTCCTAAATTTCATTAGATTAAACTGTCAATTCAGTTCAATAATTTATTTTGGTCATAGACCAGCACAAGGTTACACAGTCTCCATGAGAAATAGTTTTATAAAGTTTTTCAATTGAAAATTTAGTAGGAAGGCATACATTCTTTTTCTTTTACTTGCAGCATGAAGAAGCTAAAAGAAGAAATGGAGGGTGTTGTTAAAGAGCTAGCTGAAAATAACCACCTTTTAGAAAGGTATATGGGCATTTTGATAAACATTATTTGATATTCAACATATTAAAAGCCTTCAGTAAGCAAGTGGCTGTGCGTACCTTTTGAGAATTTTTTCTGCATGGGAAGTGGTCTGAGGGAAGCGGTGAGTGTATGATCACTATTCTAAGAGGCGCTTTAAGGGGTGTGGTACTTATGTTCTTGTAAATAACCAAGTGTATAGAAGCAAAATTCTCTTGGTACAGTCCTACACTGCTGAGGCATGAGGATTTCAAGTCAGATGGCACTATCCTATCTGCCCCCATCCACCTGTATCTCCTTGCAGCTGCAAAAGATCTACCTCTGACAGTTAGGAGACACTCTGGAATGGTGTGCAAAACAGAAAGAGGGAAACTATACTTGCAGTAAGAATTTGCTAAAATACAACGCCATCACATGCATGAGTTGGAACTTTCTTGTATCAAGGCTCACTGGATCCAAGCAAATGTCTCTTGGCATAGGCATGAATTGTACTCTTGGTACTGGAGCATTTGTACTAGTAGTAAAGAACAGCGTAAATCAGAGGTGCATTTAGCCCCCTGGAGCTGCTTTTTTGGCCACAGGGTCAAATAATTTTGTGGGAGATGGGAAACTTTTTTGGTCCAAATGCCCTTTAGAGGCTTGGAGGGCAATTTTGCCACATTTTTTGCCCCTCACTGAACCATTTTAGGCTCTAGATAGTCCTTTTTGTAAGACAGAAGGTAATCTGGAATCTTGTTTCCTGTTGGAAAAAGCAGGAGTTACTTTGAGGGCTGCAGCCCACCAGTGTCTCCTGGAGCACAAGTGCAGTTTCCCTAATCTGCAGTAGCTGCCCACCCCCACTATAAAGGGGTGGCACAGAATCACTATTACAATGGAGTATTGACACTATAAATTTCACTTTTAACACTAAACTACTGTTAAATGCTCTGACTAAACTGGACTGTTTCTCATTTAGGTTTGGTGCTTTGACTATGGACGGTGGGCCACGGAATGTTGATTGCATCTAGATGTGCCAGGATGGAGATTGTTGACTTTGCACAGAAAGGGCATTCATAAATAGAAAGAATATTCTGCACTTGAATATTCTCCAAGTATTTAGCAGAAGTGTGTAAATATGTATATACTGTAAAAACAGAAGATCTCTCTCTCTCTTTTGGTAATGTAAAAGTGTTCTTAACATTTAAGTAACAGCAGAAGTCCATGTAAAAAGTATTATGGCTGCATATTGTGGTAAACAAACTGCTACAATGCATTTACTTCAAATGCTATCTTTGTTTTCTTGTGAACATTGGTGGAGAAATTGTAGTCTTGAACTTTGCTGCTTTTTAAAGGGCAATTAAGCTTCCCCTTAAGCCACCTGAATGCTGAATATCTTATTTACAATTACCTAGAACTGTTCCTGCTTCCTTTAATTGTGAACAGATATATGTTGCTCAGAGGCCAAGCAGAGGTATTCTCTTTCTGCAAGTTCTTAAAAGGAATCTCTTGACTTTGAGTGAAAAGAAAATAACTATTGAACTTTTAATTGTGTCCATTTTGGTTGTATCTGTTTTACCAGAACTAATTTCTCCATATGGACTTATCAGCACATATAAATTCAGCCATTTTCTAAATTACAGTTGAAGGCCAAAGTTATAACACTGTTAAGTATTTTCTTTAGTAGTATGCAGTGCATTTCAAATTCAGAAAATCTAGTTAATTCATGCTGGTTTTCTTTTACAATACTGTTAACTTTTATTGCGACATGTATTTTCTTTATAAACAACCTGGTTGAAACAGACCATTACATATACTGGTTTCTATCGTCCATGAATTAAAATAAAGTGGTAGAAAACTGTTTCATATTTAATTGAAGCAATTTAAAAATATTCCACGTTAAAATAAAAAGCTCTTCAGTACAAAAAATTACATAGATGTGTTTATGTAATTGCTAGGCATTTAGAACTGGATCCAGATTTAATTATATTTCCATGAGACCCGCTGATTTCAATGAATCTGTTCTACCAAGTTGGGATTCAGCCTTTAGTATGTATTTCCAAAGCTTCCTGTATAGTAACTATGGAATAAAATAACTTAATCTGGGCCTACTGGCCTCAGTAGCATTTATTATCCTGTTAGTAAAGTAAGATTGCAGTTCTAAACTAGTTTACTCAGAATCAGTGCTGGGACAGAACAACTGATTTACTTGAATTCAGGACAGGTGAGGCATTTATGTCCGCTTTCTTTCAATTAGGCTGCATAGGTTGAACTGCCAGGGCATTATACTTTCTATCTCCTTCCTTTTGGCATGCAAAAAAACTCCAGAGTCCTTTAAACTCAAATAATTATTTGGGGGCAATAGTAACTTTTTTGATTTTTTTTTTGTTCTTTTTGAATTGAATTGAGAAAACAGAAATGCATTAAGCACACTTTGTTTTGCTGCTGTTCATTACAAAAATCAATCCATTAGAAAAAGCACAGGCAATCTGTAATGGGAAGGGCTGCAATCCTGCACAGTGCTGCTTAAGACTCATTAATAAATGGAATTTTAAAGCAGGAGGGATGTGGGCACAGGGGAGTGGACAGATCCTGCCTTGGAAGGATCAAACTGTAGGTAGTAATTCATATGAAATTATGCTGCCTTACTGTATATAAATGCCTACTTAGAAATGTTGAGATTATATTTCTGTACTGGACTTATTTTATGGAATCATTTTGTACTCTCTTTATTTTACAGAATCATTATTTTACATAATTGCATTTGTTTAATAATAGGATAGTTGAGGGGGGAATTGGAATGGATTTCATTTTCTTTCTACTAAATTGGTTGCAATGAGTACTGTAAATTATTACCATACTTGATATTGTAATTCATAAAAGGTTTCTTCTTATGCAGTGTTGAATATTTTGTATTTTAACATTGATTGGGAAGAAGCTATTGTTTTTAGTGAACTCATCAGCCATGACTATGAGACTTGTTAAATTATTTTACTGTATCCCCCGATTAGGTAACAGGGTCAAAAAGAAATCTCTTTTCATGTTTCTAATTTCTTCTCATAAAAAAAAAGGATGAAGTGGTCTTGCTTTGTAAACTATGTACATTGTTATAGTTCAAGACTGGATATACTCTAGAATAGTGCTCTTCAAAAGTGGTGGTCTGTGGACTGGTGCTGGTCCATGGCAGGTTTCTAATTAAGAGAGAAACAACTGGAGTCTGTGGCACTTAAGGGAAAAAAATTGCCAGTGCCCCACCTCAGGTAGCCTGAGCAGGACTAGTCTAGAAGATAATAATAGATTTGTACTTTTAAAATAAGACGTGCATTTTGATAAAGCAGGACACTGCAATATTTTAAACAAGCCTATCCACTTACAGTTGGCCCTCTACATTCACTAGGGTTAGGGGCACAGGATCCTCGCAAAAGTGAAAAATCCGCAAATATCAAAATTTGTGCATCTCTGGGAAGGGGGCTGAGACACAGGTGGGGAGAATGGGCACCCAGGGTCTAAACCAGGACAGGGAAAGGAGATGGTTGGCATGGTTGTTTTGTACTTCATTTCTTTTGCACATCACCTTCCTTGGGTGTATGGAGGGCTTGGGAGAGGGCTTGTGGTGCTGAGAAATCAGGCTTTGAGCTGTCCTTAGCTGGCCAGGCAGTGGCTGTTGGAGGAGGAAGAGGACCAGAGGTGGGTTTTTAAAGAGCTGCGTGGCCCGATTGGAGCTGCCAAGAGCGAAGGTTCCTCTGAAAAAGAAGCACCTGAGGTTGGGGGCCAGAGGTTGGAGAAACCCGCAAATAATCAAATCCATGAATGTCAAAGCCGCAAATGTGGAGGGCTGACTGTACTTTATATAAAAAAGCACGAATGCATGGCTTCTTTGCACAAATATACCACTTATATACTACTTAATCTGTAGGTTTATTTTTTAAAACTTCTATGAAAAACACCTCAACATACAATTAGTTTAGCATTCATCTATCTATAGAATGAAGGGGGAAAAACAGGTTGCACAAATAAGTGCTGCACAAATTCTGTAGATACTGAGTACAGAACAGAGCAGAGGTTCTTAATCTGGAGGTCTGTGAAGCCCTACAGGACACCAATAGCAGCAAGAGCAACATGGATGCAGCATTAGGGGTTGCACATGCCAAAACTGCTCCCTCGTCTGCAAATGAAAAAGTAGTCTGGGCATGTGTATATGCCTGCTGTGTCCCCTTCATTAGGGATGTGGCAGCAGGGAATCTGGGTGCCAAGGGACACAGCAGCAGGTGTGTGCACATGCCCAAACTATGACTCTGGAGACCAGGTTTTGAATCCACACTTGGCCACAGAAACCCACTGGGTGATCTCAGGCAAATCATATTCTCTCATCCACAGAGGAAAGCAAAGGCAACAAATCTTGCCAAGATAATCCCGTAAGTCAGTTTTCAAAGAGGAGAGACATGATGGCTAGAAAGAACCTCCTCCTGTCAACAGCACTTTATTGTTGTGTCTTCAAGTCATTCTGACATATGGCAACCCTAAAGTGAACCTATCACAGTTTTTTTTTGGGGGGGGCAAGGTTTGTTCAGTGGGTGCTTGCCTTTGCCCTCCTGTGAGGCTGAGAGAATGTGACTTGCCCAAGTTGAGCAGGGATTTGAATTCTAATCTCCAGAAGCCTTTAATGAATAAATATTTGAATATTTAAGTCTAAATATTTAAATCTTGATTTAAGTCTTGGGTTCTCCAGCAACAAATTATATTTACAGGGGTTCCCCAGTAAAGAAAAGATTAAGAAGCACTGCTCTAAAGACTACTGACTGGTCAACTTTTCACCACTCATGCTGTTAGAAGTCCCACCTCCTCCACCAAAGTGTCCTTAATTTTGCTGTTGAACACTACTTGCAGTAGCTCACCTTTTACTAATGTATTTGTGTTCACTGGCATTAGTGAATTGCCTGTACAAAGACTTTGCTGTGTTCCTACTTGTATTTTAGTGCATTTATGTGAATATGTCACTTTGTGTTCAGAGCACTTTGAATGCTTTGGGGCTTTTTTGGCAGAACGGCCAAATTAAATTAATAAATCAAAAAAATTGACACAGATTAGTCTGCATTTCCTTTTTAAGATTTAAAAGTTCATCCCACAACTCTGTGTGTGCCTCATGTAACAAAGTGGGACTGGTTTCCAAGTAAATATGCATAGGCTTGTATTGCCAGGGTGTGGTTCAGCCATGGTGGTAGCTCTCCTCCCATCATGGTTTCTCTCCTACCATAATTATGTTCTTGTTGTTACAGCATAATACTGATACTCAATGTGGTTTACAAAAATTAAGATGAATTAAAACAGAAGTATTTACAAAGAAGTTTAAACATATAAAAATTTATAAAAATGCATTTACACTTTTGGTATAATTAAAACTATTTAAAACAAACCCATGAAACGACAAAAGGTAAAAGCAAAACAGCATACTATTAAATGCTATTGCATTTAGTTCCAGGAAATCTCTTAGAACACAAAAGTTCCACTTGCCAAGGGAAGAACAAAGTGCCATCCCAGGCTACCTAGAGGGGGAATGACAAAGCCTGGGAGCAATTACCAAGAAGGCAGCCTCCCTTGTTCCCACCACATAGCTGAGAAGGTAGTGGGACTCAGGAGCAATCCATTAAGAGGTCCATGTGGTTTGAATGACTGTAATCATGCTAGTTAAACATGCAGTTGAAAATGACTACATTCAATAGAAAAATAATATGGAATAGTGCACAAACAAAATATAGTAAAGGTAGCACATCCTTCCCCAATCAAATCATATCCAGTAGCCTTCTTTAAAAGGCCTAAATACCTTAAAGACACCTGAACTTGTCTGATTCTGGAGGATAAGCAGGGTCAACCCTTGTTAGGACTTGGACAGGAGACCGCCAAGAAATCCCAGATGCTATAGACTTTATTTCGGAGGAAGGAACTGGCAAAACCAGCTCAGGATTCCTTGCAAAACAAAACCCTATGAAATTTAAGGAGTCACCATAAGTCAACAAGTGACTTGAAGGCACACGTGCAACAGCCTTCTTGAAAGAAACAAACCAAAAACCTGGGCCAGAAATGACTTTCGCTCTGTTACTGTGTAAGCGCACATTGCTTCTAACTTTCGGTGACTGTAGGGCAAACCTATCATGGGGTTCTCTGGGGTCTGAAAATGTGTGATGTACCCAGTGGGCTTCCATGGACAAGCAGGAATTTGAACCCTGCTCTCCAGGATCATGGTTCAACACTCAAACTACTACATCATATTGGCTCTTCTAGGCAAAGCAGTTTTCCTGGCAAGTGTTCAAAAGGGGGTTGCCACTGCCTCCTTTTGAGGCTGAGAGACTGTAACTTGTCCAAGGTCACCCAGTGAGTTTCCACGGCTGAGGGGATTCAAATCCCACTTTTCCAGAATCCTGGGCCATTGCCGCACTAAGCTGTTCTAGCGCGATGATTCCACTTGCAACATCCTATGGAATCCTGGGGTTTGCAGTTTCAGGAGGGGCTGAATGGCCCCTCCCTAAACTGCAAATCCCAGGATTCCATAGGATGTTGCAAGTGGAATCATCGCGCTAGAACAGCTTAGTGCGGAAATGGTGCTAGTGCCACACTTAAAACCATTAAACCATACTTTGGCTAGGTCTCCCTCACATAGGCCATTATTGCACTGGACTGCTATAGCGCTGCTATTCCACTTTCAACGTCCCATGGAATCCCGGGGTTTCCAGCTTAGGCTCCTCCCTAAACTGCAAACCCCAGAATTCCATAGGATGTTGAAAGTGGGATCATCGCACTATAACAGTCTAGTGCGGAAATGGCCATAGTTTTAGCCCAGCCCCCGTTTTCTTACTCCTTCTCTGAGAACGGGATTGTATTCTAGCTACTTACCTTATAAATACGTTAGCAGGGGAGATGTCGTATCACAACCCTGGTGACTATTATGGGATCTGCGATCCACTAAGCGCTGCCGAGGCGCACTCTGCGTGTCCCTGGAGGCGACAGGATCCTTTTCATAGGGACCGGTAAGCGCTCGCTTACACCTCACTGCGCGCCTAAGGAAGCCGCGTCCCAAGAAACTCACTCCCGTGCTCAGGGAAGCTATTTCGGCCGCCCTCCCCACCGGGCGTTTTGCTCCCGGGCGGTGCCGTGGCCAGGGACCCGCCTCAGCCGGCGAAGTGTCCTCGACTGGGCGGCCAGCCCCCGGGAGGCAACCGCAGCGGCCACCCAAGTCGCCGGGAAGTGACTCACCCGTTTGGCGGCTTCGGGCTACCCGAGACGGGGCGGGAGGGCCAACTGGTCTGTCAGGGCAACTCTGAGGAGAGCTTGTCTGCTTACCTACCATGGCGGAAGCCCTCCCGGTGAAAATACCTCCTCCTCTCCTCAGTGGGACCCGGAGCCCCCGAGGTACGAGGAAGAGGGCGCCCCGGGCGGCGAGGGCGCCTCAAGCGCGGGCGCTCTTCGCGCCTCAGTATTCGGCGTCGCTGCCTCTGCCCGAGGGAAAGGACGGCGACTCGTCGCCGGCGGTGGCACCTGGTCGGCGTCGGCAGGGGCTCCACCGGCCCCGCCATGTTAGAACCATCTTCGAGTCCCATCAAGTGCAGCCGCGCCAGCCGAGGCAGCCACACCGATTCAGGCCCGCGGAAGAGGTGAGGACGTGGTGCGACCTCTGCTGCCGCTACATCTTCTCGGCCGGCCAGCGCTGCGCGGGTGAGCGAACCGGGGCGCCTGCCCTCTTTCTTCCCTCTGGGGGGGGGTCTCTCCCTCTCCCCCCTTCCTCAGTGCCCCCTATTTCCTTTCTCACATTTCCTGGCACTCTGGCTGACATCGCCTATGATAAAAAAAACACAACAACAACGAAAACCGGTGTACTTTGGGCTGCACCAATAGGAGAAACCGAGGCGTCAATCGAAAGAGTGTGCGAGTCGCAGTGCAATCCAATAGGGGCTTACTCAGATATAAGCTACCATAGGTAACTTAAGTAGGTAAGTAGGTACTGCTTTGCACACCGAGGCCATTTCCGCACTAGCCAGTTGTAGGGGCACTGTTACAGGCTGGTGCAGAAATGGCCCAAGTATGTGTTAGCCTCTCTAAAGTGGTGCACATGAGAAAATCAGTATTGTATATCTGAAACAATGTCGGGCGCTACCCTGCTTTGCATATGTGTGGCTAGGGCTGGGAGGCAAAGGGAGGGCACTGCTTCTTAAACTAAGAATTCCGCCCTCCTCCCTTACATTGCCTTCGGTGTCCAGGTTTCTATAGCATTGCCTTGAGCTTTTAGGAGCAGAGTTTAGGCAGGTAAAGTTACTGAATGAATGAAAACACAGCAATTATATAAGAGTTCTAACTAGGGCCATCTCCGCACCACGCTATTATCGTGCTATTGTTTCACTTTCAACATCCTGTGGGATTCTGGGGTTTGGGGTTCGCTGAGGCCAGAGAGCTCCCTGGCTGAGAATTCTAAAGGCCCCTCCCTAAACTGCAAACCCCCGGATTCCACAGGATGTTGAAAATGGAATAACAGCACTATAACCGTACAGTGTGGAAATAGCACAGATGTGAAACATTTTTTAAAAACTCACTTTCTGCCATGTTGTAAATTAGGGGACTGAAGGAAATATTATTTGGAGTATAACTCCTGTTTGGGAGGTAGTGACCTCATTTTTGTCTCCCACCCCGAGCTACACTCCTGCCATTGAGTAAACTGGAATATGTATCCACATTCTTCTACCATTCCCTTTTTAATTCTTGCTTTGTATTTCATCTGTATTTATAATTGTTTCCTTTTGTTTGGGGCCATAGAATTTAACAAACTAATCAAAATTGTATGTGATTAAAAAGGTGTCCCCTCCAAATTAGTGAGAAGCAGACATTTTAAATTCAAGTATATTTTCCATTTTGGTTTTTAAACGACAACCCTGCAACTGATAAGTACTGTACTATTTCTATTATTCTCACTCGTTTTTCCTCTCAAAAGACAGAACGGTTCTCATCCAGAAACGACATTATGTGTGTATGTTCTAAAACCAAAGCATGGCTCTTGTTCCAAATGATGGTTTTTAATCCATAGGCAAATTTAGATCAACTTAGTTGCTGCATTAATCAAGCAACTGAAAATCATGCTTCATTTACTTAGATTTCTTGACTCTCCAGCTTTTTCTTACATACACGCTCGCCCCCTACATCCCAATGCACCAGCTATGAGGGCTATCAGATGTTGTGTGTTATGCAGCCTAAGCCGGATCCTCTCCTTGTTCAATAGGACTTCCTCTGATGTAAGTAGGTGTAAACTTACAGCCTCATTGACAGCTGTTGCTGTTGGGGGGGGGCGGCTGTAAGTGCGTCCTCATCCCAGAAGAAGTGTGCTGCTGACCAGGGCAGGCAATGTGGCTTCTCAGATGTTACTGATCTTCATTTCCTGTCCTCATCAGTAATGTTGGCTATGGCTGATGGGCGTTACAATCCAAAAACTTTTAGATGCCCACAGATTGCTGATCCCTGAAATGTAGTAAAGTCGGGGAAACCTTTTTATTGCTCTTGAACAAATGGAAGCCAAAAATCTTCGACCATCTATGTTATCACTCAGAAATCTACCAGCAGAGTGCAGTCTATCTTCTATCTACCTCCTGCTGTTATACTCTTCGATGAAATTTAGTAGCTCAGTTTCATCCCTTCTTGTGCCCTCTGTTTACTTCTTGCTTAAATTTCCTCCCTCACATCTTACTCTCTTTCATTTTTTAAATTGCTGTCAGCCACAAACTTAACGGATAGTCACAGTGGATGGCAAATTTTGGGTTTCTTTAGAGAAGAGCTTGGGAATGTATGGCCTGTTAGATGATATTGGATTCTAACTGTCATTAACCTCATCCAGAATAGCCAACACTTGGGATGATGGGAGATACAGTCGACCAACATTTGCTAACCATCTGGTGGCGCAGTGGTTAAATGCCTGTACTGCAACCACAAGGTTGTGAGTTCGATCCTGCCAGGCTCCAAGGTTGACTCAGCCTTCCATCCTTCCACAGGTCGGTAAAATGAGTACCCAGCTTGTTGGGGGCAATTAGCTAAAATACATTGTAAACCGCTTAGATAACACTAGTTGATAGGCGGTATAGAAATAAATGCTATTGCTATTGTCAATAAAAATGGTGGTTCTGGGATTTTAGGATTGAAAATGCTAGATTTTCAGTTAGATTTGTTTGAACATCAGTATATTCTCCCACATTCACATTATGAATAGTGGTATGAAAGAGAAGTACTGTATTCCTATCTTTGGATTTCATTTTGAACCTGAAGTTTCATCTCTAAAGTATTGACTTAGTCACAACTATCTTTGCTTTTTGTCTACATTTCTTATCTCTGTAGATTCAAATTACTGGATACCTGGCTGTTTAGGGTTTTGTGTCTCTCTGACAGCCACATTTACAATATATTTGTGTAGCTACTTAATCCACCGTCAATATAGAGAACACTATTTTATTTTTGTGTGGCCTCTCTTGCTTTTAAACTGATGGCTACTCAACCACCTGAGTATGTGGAAACCACTGCCTAACTATTTTAGAGTAGTCCTCTTTTGCTGCCAAACTGCAGCCTTTAACAAGCAAGTTCACTATTAAGTGAAACAACAGTGTTTTTCTAATGTACCAAAGTGCTTCACATCATTTAGGTCTGTGTTGTTCCTTTAATTTGAAACATCATAGTCCCCAAGAACACAGTGGGTATTGTTTTTGATCTGGAAACCATACCTGTGGGTGGTTGTGATTAATAATCTGTCTAGTTCTTTGTCTTACTGTTTGTTCTGTGATGTTGAAAGTTGAACATGTCCATTCTAATACTGAAGACATTTTAATTTTTGCATGGAAAAGGATTGCTCATTACTACGAAGAGAAAAAAATGAAGATAATTTGTTCAAAATATGATTTAAACATTTTATGGCTCAGGAAGATAATACAATTTGATTTCAAAGGGATGTGAATATGGCAAGATTATATGAACAACACATCTTGATCTAAGTGTCTGAGTTCAAGAACAATGAAAATAAGATAAGATACTACTAGGAAGAATAGATAATTATTGATAATAAAGTAGAAGTAGATAATTTAGGTTATGAATCAGAAAAAAACTTGTTGACATGCCAAAAGTTACTGCTGTGTTGTTAAAAACTATTGTTGATTAAAAAAAAAAGGTAGAAAAGGTTTCTTCATTTAAGCACAGTTCTAAAGTTATAAAGGATTGTGAGGAGGGTGAGAGGAAACAATTTTACATTTCCAGCCTTTCATGTTTATATGTAACTGTCAAGAAAACACTTCACATTTCTCTTGTTTTTCAAAAGTGAAATAGTCTTCATGGAGGAGAGCCAAAATACAAGCTGCTGATAGCCTTCTCTAGCCTTGCAACTGGTTTTACCTTCACCTTTCTGATTTTACAACTAGTTTCTTAAATGACACATACTCATTTCAGTCAACCCAAACAGAACATTTTAAACATTCTAGATTAATGAGATAAGTAACAGAAGATGGATTTGTAAGCTACACAGTGAATTTTACAGGGGAGAGAATATTTGCTTACACTGAAAACTTCAAAATTTCTTTCTAAACCCCTCCCTTCCTCTCTGCACAGAGATTGAAAAGATAGTGATGAGGGTACTCAGCTTGCTCCTAAAGACATCTTTCCTCCTGTTTTAATATCCTTCCTGAGGGAGGGGATGAAGTGGATGACAGGAAGGAGGTTTAAATCCCTATATACTGGTTCTAAACTAGTTTAGGCTCTGGTGTGATTACATGGAAGTAAAAAAGAAAGTGAGGCTCAGCTGTAGGCAACTTATATAACTAATGTAGTTTAGCTGTGCATAGTTTTAAAATTCTAAATGTTTGATTTTTAAAATTGACTCAGTAAACTAATTTTTCAGTTTGGACTATATATACACCTTATTGGCTTTTACATGTCAGTTACCAAAATTGCCCTTAGCTCATAATAACTTGTTTGTGGTTTGCAAACAGGCTGGCTGAACAGCCTTGGATCTTTTGTTCTCTGTGGAGTTATCTAAAAGAATCTCCTCTTGCTTTTCACAATCACAAGAGCACCAATACTCACTGCCTCCCTCCCTGTTTTGGGATTCTTCCCAGACTTGAGGGGCCAGTGAAACCCTTTTCATCTCCGACTGAAATCAGATAGATTCATTGAATATTAATACAGTCTACATCTGTACATAGGTACCCTAGCAGTGGATCAGAATTCCTGGAAATGCCAGAGACTGTATTCAGAAGCACTATTTTATCTTTTCCTGTCATCTCAGGTCTTGGTTTCCCCTAAATCACTTCCAGAGTCATGGGGAACCCTATGCTACAATATGGACTGCATTCCATGGAATTGTACTAGGAGAGGGGAATCACACAAAACAAAAGAATTTTGCACAAATAGAGCCCTTCTTATGCCAAGTTGCCTCATTCCCCTAGCGAATGCAGCTTTGTGTAACACAGCTTGTGTTATGCTGCATTGAATCTTGGAAACATCTGATATGTGGCCATTTAGCCTTTGATAAACAGTCTTGGGAATACTCAGTAGATGACCATACAAAGGTCTGACAAACCATCTGTTTTGGTGTTATCATTTCATGAACATTTCACACTGTCAGGAAGTTCATCATATTTAATCAATAAAACAATCTCACTATCTAGTTGTTTTCTGTGTCCCCAGGGGCAGAATTAAGTGGTACTTATAGAAATCAGCAGCCATGGAAACCCACTGGGTGACTCCAGGCAGGTCATACTCTCTCAGTCTCAGAGAAGGGCCAATCCCACCTGAAGGCAACTTGCCAAAAAGAAATAAATGATAGGTTCTCCTTGGGGTTGCCGTAAGCTGGAAACAATCTGAAGGCACAGAGCAACAAACAAATAGAAATCAATCCATAAAGAGTTGTTATGTAGCTGGGATTAGAGACAAATGTGGCCATCTCACCCAGCTATACAAAAAATCTCCAAGGGAGAGGAACAAACCGACATGGCTGTTGAGGGGGTAAAAATGTAAAGCATAGAGCATGTATAGTGAACAGAGACTCCTCAAAGAATGATGAAGAAAGGAAAAAGAAAATAGAGAAAGAGGAGTGGAATGGAGCAGCTGGAACGAGGAACAGATGCATACAGTACTGCAAAGTTTTGTCAGAGCACTCCCTTTTTGCCAAAACACTTTCAAACTACATTGTCTTTAATGTTAACCGCTGATAAGGAAAGTTCGTCATAGGCTAAAATCTTATATATATAATATTCTGTTGTGGATAAGGGTTAAGCATAGTAGCTTTTGTATGTTATTGTGTCAGGATGCTTTTCCAGTTATTCATTCTTATTTTGTTTTTAAGCTGAATGTTTTGTGCTGTTCAGAATAGAAGAATGTGAAGTGAATTATTCAAAACAGTAATTTCTGAGAAACTATGTTGCCTTTAGAAGTATTTATTTCCTTTTGTTCTCAAACATTAGCCATTGGAATGTAAAAATACAATTTTATGCCCTGTAATAAAGCATGCTGTACTCAACTAGAACTTCTCATTTGCTTCTCAAAGGTATTTATTTTGCTTTTGTTGCCAAACATTAGAGAATACAATCCAAAAACTTTATATTGTGCCCTTCAACAAAGTAAGCTGCTTTTAGCTGGGGCTTCCTGTTGTTTTATCTGCCATGAAAACATGCTGAAAACGCTCTTTAAGTTAAATTGCAACTTTAGTGATACTCTGAAGCTAAATAATGAATAACTTAGAACATTTAAAAGAGAGAGAGAGAACTCTTGGTAATAAAGGGAATGTATTAATGCACAACTATACTTTAAATTTAAAAAACACAAACTATAACTTTCTTTTTTAAAGCAAGGCTATAAACCAGACATGCCTAACATATTCTTCTCCAGATGTTTTGGACTTCTTCAGTTCCTGTGACCTCTGTTTCTGTTGGCCATGTTAGCTGAGACTGATGGAAAACATAGTCCAAAATATGTGCAGAGGAAAGGCTGCTATAGACTATCTTGTGAGAGAAAAACTCATAGTTCTGTGAATGACGATAATATTCATTAAAAAACCAAATGAGTTGTTTAATTGGAGAGGATGTCTAACATTGTGCTTGTCTGTTTGGTACCTGCAAAATGTCTTGCACTGGGGATTTCCTCACAGTATTAATTAATGCAGAAGTCCAGATCAGAAATGATAGTACTTGCAGACTCTTAGTGAAGTTGGAAAGACAGAAACAATTTCACAAGTGTAGGATATGTTCAGATGGGAAAGTCATGCACACTGCAAGCAACATCTTTGTCCAGTTACTTTCTGCTTCTCTTTAAGGGAACTGGTCCCATATATGCAACTGAATGGTTGCTTAAAGCTGCAAAAACAGCAAGCAATTAGATATACTTTAGAAATAATAGGTAATTATGATTACAGTTCTGAACTGTATTTATTTGCATGTAGACAAATTAAAAATATTTCAACAACCATATTATTCCTCTTTTCCCTCAGCAAATCTAGTGATTCGGTCTTTCCAGATGTCTGTGCTGCATCAAAAATAATATGTGAGCAAATTGGAGAGACAAAAGCTTTCAGAGATCTGAGCCAAGGTGCATGTTATTCAAATAGAACTATTTCTTGGCATTGTGTGTTTGCGTGAGGAATTAATGCATATTTGTTTTTGTTTTTTTAATCTGGAAATCAGGATGACCAAATGAACTACTTTCAAATGAGACAATACTGCACCTGAGTTGCCCTGGTTGTTGTTCGGACTATGGATTGAATTTCAGGAGAAGTCATTCATTTTTAAGTACTCAAGGTTTAGTTTCAGGTTGCATATCTGTTTCTAATTTTCTCTGTTCCAGAAATTATTGACATTCTTGAGAACTCATAGTTTTGGAGGATGGATAGACATAAATACAAAAATAAGAAATGTTTTGCATTAATAATCAATATGTATCAAGCTGAAAGGTATTTAACAATTTCCTCTTAAAAAAAATTGGCCAGTGGAACATTCCCATATGCAAAACTCCACTTAGCAGGTAGCATGCTAAACCATATCAGTTGTATGTAACTTTTATGTTGTATTGATGCTTGTATTATTCTTTTTGTCTAAATGTTTATTCCTTTCATGTTGTATTATCCTGATTATATGCTATCCCAATGGAAGCCTAAAAATCTTTTAAAATAATTGCCTGTGTGGTTTAGCAGCAAATATGAATGGGGAGCATATTAATATAAATTCAGACAGTAGCATTGCTTTTAGAAAATTTCATGATATTCAGAAAATGAGATTGTGAGCCCTAGGCCATCTTAAACATATGCTTACTAATCAGAAGTGCAGTCATCCCTCCACATTCGCTAGGGTTGGGGGTACAGGATCCCTGTGAAGTGGAAAAACTGCGAATAACTCTAGGCCCTCCCAAGCCATATTTAACATACAAAAAATGTATGATCACCATATTCAACCCACTGTGGATTCCTCTGAGGCATCAGCGTTCCTTCACAAGGCAGAAGTGGGTGGCTGGTGGGGCTTACTGCCATCTCCACTACTGCCCCACACCATTTTTGATAGAGACTTACAAGCCTCATCCACAGTTTTTCAGTCTCACGAGGCTTGCACTCCGTATTAAAAATGGCATAGGGAAGCAGCAGAGGTGACAGCACATAATCCATGGATAATCAAATCCACAAATGTAAAACTCACAAATATGGAGTTCTGACTGTACCTGAGAACTCAGAGAGCATCTGGTAGCCTGAGCCCATGTATTGAATTAATGAGTTTAGGATCTGAAACAACATCAGTAGCAAAGAAAGTTCATACATGGGCCCAGTTGTCTGAAATCTTTTTCCTATACTACAGCAGTGGTATAGCGAAAGCCTTTTATGACAAACAGGCCAAAGCATGAACTGAATAACATCTAGACTGATTGTTGGTCCATAGTACAGTACCTCATATGAGTAACACTGACTTCACTTCATAGTAAAACAAGAGAAATTAGTGCTGCCATGCAGAAAGAGTGGGGAGAAAGTTGCATCCCAAAATATAGATTAATCAAATAAAGAATAAGTCAGAACTCAGTTCTCAACAATTTCCGGGTTACAGTAACAAATTTAATGCACAGTTTAATGCAAGTAGAAAAGTACAATATGTAATCCTAGAAATATAATCAGCCACCATAAAATGGAAGAACTAATATTGTACAAAGGAAGCCTTCCAACAAAAGCAACCAAAAAATATACTGGAGTAGATGTTCTGAGTAGAATAATTAATGAATGAGACAGGGTGTGATTTTGGTGTAAAAGCACAATTTTGCCCAGGAACATTTCCAAGGATGTGATTCTGTACAGTGTCCTCATATCGTCCCATTGGGAATGTAAAAAGAGTAGCAAGTTGCTGATAATTTTTCTAGGCAAAAAAGGAAAGATTTGCCTAGGAAAAATATGAGAACCTCTCATTATTTCTATTCATTCAGCTGAACTGGAGAACAAGTTGATTTTGTGATTGTATAAGTAAAGGTATAATGTAAATGGAGATCTCTATTTATACTGCTTCCATTATTTTTCTCAGATTATTAAATATTATTACATAAACTTGCTACTACACTTAATAAAATAGTATTGTTCTTTTTAAAAAGAATATACTAACTACATGTTCTTAAGGAAAGCACCTGTTCAATTGTTTGCAACAGAAATGTTGCTTTGCTACAATATATAGTGGCAACACTATACTTTGTATAGTGACATTTACATGATGTGACCTTCCAAATCTACCATAAGCATCATATTGGATTTAGGCATACAAAGCTGCCTCACACCAAGTTACACCATTGATCCATTTAGTACGGTATTGTCCACACAGACTGGCAGCATTGCCCCAGATTTTCAGGCAGGTCCCTTTTGTAAACCCAGTGGGAAGGAATTGGCAATGACTGAGCCCTTTGCATGCAAAGCATGTAATTTAGTGTTGAACCATGACTCAAATTAATAATAAAAATGTTAAATTAATGGTTGATTTGATGAGCCATAAAGTTACATGTTATGTTTATTGACATCATATATCTATTGAGATACAAGGCCAGAAAACTAGTATGTGTTTAAATTAAATTCCACTTGTTTTGCCAGTACTAGTAAGCCCTTTTCCTTCCTGTGTACCCTAAAAGAACATTCTGGAGGGCTGGGAAGGCTGCAGAAGAGATGGGTGAGTCACTGACTCTGGAAGAAATAGTGGGATCCAGTTTAGTATCCAAATGGGTCCTGGCCAAAAGGTTTCAATAATAGGCTCCTAACATATATTTTGTTTTCAGTGACGCTTTGCTTGACTGTGTTAAAACACTTTACTTCTATGTGCCTTCCATTTCCTGTATAACTCTGTGCAAACTAGACAGCATTCTTCAAGCTGGATATCTGTCTCCTATTCTTAAACTGACACTGGCTAAAGAATTGTGACATATCTGGTACAAGTGGAAATGCTTGCTTTGTATTCAGAGACACAGTGACCCAGGAATATTAGCTATTCCAATTCAGTGTGGGAAAAAAAGCCAGTAAGTTAAAAATATCTGAAAGTGGGGGTTTAAATATTTTGCATGTTTTAGTCTGTAGGAGTGAAACATGGCTATCTACAGAACAGCTCATACTCTGCCTTGTGTTATACAAACTTTTTAATAACATTTCTACAGTTCTGGCAACAAGGGCCTTTGTTTCATAACATTTTCATTCTGCTGTTTTGTCTGTACTTATAAAAAAAGTCGATTAAATTTGATAACTAGGGGAGATAGACTAAAGAGGAGGAAATGATTATTTTAGATGAAAATAATGTTACCATTTGAAACCATAATCAAAATATTTCTGGTCATCATAATTGTGTAGATTCAGTCCTTTGAAAGCACTTTTGTCCAAATTTAATAGTACGTCATGTAAATTTTCTAGATTTTGTAGATTGAAATTTGAGGTTTTGAAAGTAATGTTATTAAGTGATTTCATTAATGTGACATCAAAAATAATTGGTTTAAAACTGTAATTTAAGATTGTATACTAGGAGTTCATAGCATATGTATTTGGAAGAAAGACTAGAATAAAAAAATTCAAATAACTATGTAAGCATGAGCATGAGATTTTTTTGTTACAATTTCTTTAAGAAGCATCTCATTTTAATCAGTATTAAAATAATAATACAATCCATTAACCATTACTTAACATTTTATGTTCACTGAAGTAAAAAAATTCTAAATGGAAAACTGTTACACAGTTTTTCATTATTGGCCTACAGTCTGTGGGAAATGCTACAAAGAATAAGATTTTAAAAACAGACCTAGAGTCTATTGTGTTTTTTCCGAAGATATAGGTGGCTTAATCTTACTTTAACTGAAGTACTTAATAATTTAGGCCTGTGGTTGTATACAAAGATAGAGATCTTTAGATCACTGAATGGGGAGAAGAGGATTTAGGACCAACAGGTGGTCCTGAGACAAGCTGGCTGAGGTTCTATTCCCAGCTATCTTACAGTGTATGGATATTTGAGGCGTTTTCTTTCCTTTCTGCACTTCTCTTCAGTTACCTCAAGATTAGCAGACAGTCTTGAACTATGGCAATAAGAAATGACTTCAATAAAACTTTTAGAAGGATAGCACAGTTTTTTTATTGGTTTCCCAAAATACTGGGTAATCCAAGAAGAAGAAAAATCAAACTTCTTTGCAAATCTTCTGGTAAGTTGCTCCTTTTCTTCTCTTCTAAGGGGTGAAATGGAACTGAAATGTTTTCTTCTGAAGTTTTGTGCAGTATTTTAGTGGTGCTACTTTAAAAAGACCTAATTGTAAAGCATATACTTAGAATTAAAGAGTTTTGACTCTAATAATGTGTTATGAATACCAGAATTGAACAGAGCTTACAGTAGTGTCACACACAAATCAGCTCTTGGCCACACATAGCATTATTTGATCCCAGCAGTACCAATTTGTGTTGGGGAGAAAATCATTTTATCGCTGCTATTGTTGGGAGTTACTTGCAACCTACTGTTAATTACTCAGGGATCTTACTGTAGATCTAGATCTACTTTCTCCCCTCTCTCCTTTTAGACAACACTCTTGCTGCAGTGGCAGAACTTGGAGTATGTGGAGGGGGGGTGGAGCTACAGCACACGAGGCATGTCGACAGTGTGTGGGGGCATGGCCAGGCCACATGGGGGCACGGCTATGGGCCAGGGTGCCCCAAAAACATTGCCACCCAGGATGAACTGCACCCCCTGCACCCCCATCTCTACGCGACTGTCTTGCTGCACAGTTACAGCAGTTTGATAACCACTTAATTGCCATAGTTCTATCCTATAGAATATTGAGATTTGTGGGTTTGCAAGGTACTTAGAATTAGAATTCTTTGCCAAAGAGCCTTAGTATCTCACCAAAGTACACATCCCAGGCTATAATTGTGCTGTAACTGTGTATTGGAAAAGAGATATACAGTGACTGCCTCCTATGGAATTCTGAGGATCGTTGTTTGGTGAGGCAGTAGAGCTCTTTGGTGGAGAATTCTGACTAGCTGATAAATTGCAGGATTTGATAGGATGGACCTATAGCAGTTAAAGGGGTATCAAAGTGCCTTAGTCCTTACACTATTAGTAATGGCTAATAATGGTAGACTTCCTCTTCATAATTTTTTCTAATTCTGTCTTAGACCTCCATATGTTCATGTCTTTTAATGGATAACATTACTTATTCATTTTATCAATCTACTTTTGCCTCTCCAGAACACATCAGTGGGTCATGGTCCAAGTCCACAGAGGGGCCTTCTCACCATTTTAGGTGAGGCACTCCCCCATAGACTGCTCCTACCTGAGTCTAGTGCTATTTGATTTGACTAAATGACCTCATGATCTAGAATTATGAGAGAGGGAGGAAAATGCCTTTGGCTCTTCTTTTTTTCACATTGCATGTAATTTTAAAAACCTTTGTCATGGTTCTTCCCTCTTACACACTTTAACCATTGAGAGAGATGTGTGTAGGATGGCATTCCCTCCAGATGTGCTGCACTGTAACTCCCATGATCCCTAGCCAACATGGCTGTTAATTTTGTTTGCTGGGGATTATGGCAAATAACATTCAACATGTCTGGATTGCACTAGATAGGAAAGTCTATTATGGGCAGTGTTAAAAACAGGAGCATACAACTTCAGTGGGCTGTGTTTTCTGCTTGAACCTATCAAGTATTGTATCCTAGGTCACCTTCTCACGTCACTGTGACAAAGAAATAGTTTTAGAAAAGGTAGTGCTTACCTCTGCCATTTTTGCTTCCCCCCCCCAAAAAAAGTCATGTGCCTCACTTGCTTTGTTCATAAGCATATTAGCACTTGCAAGAGGCTTGTAGAAGTGTGAATCTCTTTTTAAGAAAGTTGCATCAAGAGCACTCTGCTTGTTTTAAATAAAAAATAATGGCCTTGAAAGCAAAATGTTTTTTCCCCACAGCAGCAGTAGAGAGGGGCTGGAGACTTTGGGAAGGCTGCAAAATTGGGTGTGGGGCTCCATATAGGTCACAAACTGTATATTGCCCAACCCAAATTTAAGGATTTATTGGAGTTGGTTTCGTATGCTTTTTCACCTCAACACCAGCTTGTGGAAAATATTACTTCCACTATAAAAAATATTACATCAGATTCCACTAATTTTTACCAGCTTCTGTTTGTGCAGTGTTCCACTGTAAAACATGCCCACAGCTGCTTTTCCTTATAGTCTTGACCTTTCAAAGAGGAAAAACTCAAATGTGCATGTGCAGAGCTACCCTGATAGTATCAATGCTCAACCCTGAGAATTTTTCCAAGGTATGTTTTCTCTTACCTTACCTACCTATCTTATTATGGTGTGCCTTCAAGACATTCTTGACTTATGGTGACCGTAAGGCAACGTTAGCTTTGGGTTTTCTTGGCAAGATTTGTTCAAAGGGAGATTGCCCCTTGCTTTCCTCTGAGACTGAGAGAGTGTGACTTGTCCAAGGCCACCCAGTGGGTTTCCTTGACTGAGCAAGGATTTAAACCCTGGTATCCAGTCATAGTCCAACACTATTTATGTATTGATTTATTTCCCATCTTTTTCCTAGTCCATGACTCAAGGCAGCTTTCAAAGGTTAAAACAGATACAGCTTTAAAAATCATATGTGTGTGTGTGTGTGCGCGCACACGCGCGTGTGTGCACATGTGCGTATTAAACAATAGAATTAAAATGTTAAAAGCAAGAGTGTTAAACAGAAAACAGCAAATAAACAGTTCAGCACATTCTGAAATGCCCCCAAGAGCAATCAGTCGTCAAAGGCCTGCTGAAACAAATAAGTCTTTACCTGGATAGTAGGAAGGATACCAGTCTAGCTTCTCTAGGAATGGACTTCCAGGCCCTAGGATTAGCCACCAAGGCCCTCTCTCCTGTTCCCACCAGATGTACTTTTGAGGGTAGTGAGACAGAGAAAAGTCTCCCCAGAAAATCTCAAAACAAGGGGAGGCTCAAGGCTCATATGGGGGGAAATGTCCCTCAGATAACCTGGACCTGAACCCTATGGGGCATTATAGGTCATAACCAGCACTTTGCCCAGAAACAGGCTACCAACCTTCAAAGTTCATAGGTTGTTGGGTGACAATGTTGCATACATTTCACAGATGAAAAACCAGGACACATGTGGCCAAACAAATCAGAGTGTGATTAAAAGGGCTTAGCGGGGCAACCAGAGTTTATGTACTAACTTAAGGAAAGTCATGACTCTTCCCCTCCTTTCCCTTCTGCTGAGCTGAGTGCAAACTACTTCTGCAGCAATAGAAGTAAGCCAAGGATGAAGGGATAAGTTAGAAGAATAAGAAAGAACCCAGTATATTTTAAAACCAGCTGGTACAGAAGAGGATTAACAAAGGCCACCCTTGCCAAATCAGGACAGATGGATAGTATGATGATAAAAAATATTTTTATATACTTCAGATTTCTCTACTCCACAACTGATTGTGTAGATCATGAAAAATGATGGATTGTTCTTCAAGAAAATGGATGTGCCACAACACTTGATTGTCCTAATGAGTAACTTGTATTCAGGACAAGAGGCTACAATTAGGACAGAATAGGGAGAAATAGGTACACTAAACATACCATACATAAAGCAAGAATAGACTGAGGAAGAAGATGTGAAAATTGGAGGAAGGAACATCCACAGTTTAAGATATGCAGAGGACACCATACTACTGGCAGAAAATAGGAAAGTCTTGGAAGGATTACTGAAGACAATCAAGGAAGAAAGTGCAAAGACAGGTTTACAGTTAAACATTAAGAAAACAAAAATGATTTACATAACTTTAAAGCAGACAAAGACACTGAAATAGTTCAAGATTTTTCATAACTTGTCTCAGTCATTAATCAGAATGGAGACTGCATTCAAGAAATCAGAAGAAGACTAGGACCTGGGAGGGCAGCTGTAAAGGAACTAGACAAGATCCTGAATTGACAAGATATATCATTGAAAACTAAAGCTGGGATTGCCCATGCCATTGTATTTCAAATTTTGTATGGTTGTGAAGCTGGAAAGTGAAGAAAGCTGATAGTAAGAAAACCAATCCATTTGAAATGTAGTGCTAAGGAACAGTTCTGTGGATACTGTGGACTCCTAATAAGACAAATAAACGGGTAATAGAGCAAATTAAGCCTGAACTCTCTTTAGAAGCTATGTTGATTAAACTGAGAGTGTCATACTTTGGACATATTATGAGAAGACCTGACTCACTAGAAAAGACATCAATGTTTGGTAAGGTAGGGGCAGTAGGAAAAGAGGAAGACTCCATTACAGATGGATAGGCTCAATCAAGGAAGTGATGGCTCTGAGTCTGCAGGACCTGAGCAGGGCTGTTGATGACAGGGTGATCTGGAAGTCTCTCATTCATAGGGTCGCCATAAATCAAAGCGGACAGCAGTTAATAACAACAAATAAAAGTGATTGTACATTTTGTTGTCGTAATAATACATGTTCAACACTAGAGGGCAGTCCATTATGCTAGATAATCTGGTTTGTTTACTAGTTAAAACCCTGTGATAGGGTTGCCATAAGCTGTAGTTGCCTTGAAGGCATGTAGCAACAACAAGAAAATATGTAGTATAATTAGATCTAGGTTAGAACTACTTAGGTTTTAAACTTTTTTCAATCCCTGATAAAGTAGAAACCAGATGTTCAGAAATAACCATTGGTTTATAAATTACAGATCTGAGTAAACACATTTTAATAGAAGTATCTGAAATAACAGTACTCTGTCTATCTATTTAGTTCTGTCTATATAATACTCAGGCAATATTGAAATCAAATAAAAATCTTAAATTATAGAAATATATACATAGCAAAGATAGGTGCTGCAGCCAAGTTGAACAATCAGGTTGAAGCAGAAGGAAATACAAATAAACATAGATGATACAATAAAACTAGCTCAGCTAAGACTTTAAAAAGTGGTAAAATAAAAGAGTCTTTGCCTGCTGAGTAAGGTATCAGACAGTCCTCTGAAGGGAAAGCTTTCCACAAATAACCATGCACCTGCATTTGCTTCCTTCTTCCTTCTTGCTATTAGAAGATGAAGATAAGGCCAGCATTATTCTTGGGGAGAGTGAAGTAGCTGTTCCAGGTGGAGAATGCTAGGAGGCAACAGCTAGGTGTTGCAGGAGATAACTGTGTGCCGCACACAGCTTGCTCCGCACCATCTGAACTGGCTTAATGCCTTCCATGACAAATTTTGAAGAAAGATTCAATTGGCAGGTCAATCACTATATGAAAGGGGGGATTTCGTTGTTCAGCTCATGGAGCTAAATTAGGTGGGTGGAGATAATCTGGACTAGAACTTCGGACATTGTGGTTCTTATTATGGGAAGTCTGTGGAAGAAACCTCCATCCCAAGTTGCATAGGGTTTAAAGATAAGCATGCAATGGACTACTACTAATGACCGATAAAACTGATTCAAAAACAGTTGAGATGTATTCTCTAGAGTAAATTACAGTTAGCAGTGTAACATCAGAATTCTGAAATAACAGGAGTCTCCAAGAAGTCTTCAGTGGTGGCCCCATGATGCATTCCAAAAATTTAATCTGAAATTTACCAGGTTCAATATTTACTTCTTGCAAAAGATAATACTGTATGAAAAAACAAAGATTTTATTCTCCAGTCCTGGAAATATCCCATTCTGCTGCTGCTTCCAGGCACTGAAATATAATTTTTTGGAACTGGATATGCTTTTCAAATTTATAACTTTCAAGTCATCTCTATAAATATATTTGTTACAATATATATAAAGCTTCGCTGGCTGAATAAAAGGACTTCAGCAGACTTTGGTTTCTACATTATTTTAGCTTCTTTCAGTCCATAGTTGTCATGCCTTAAAGAGGGTGTAGAAGAAAAGAATTCTATGAAAGAAGGATTTAGTTTTATAGTATCCAAAGCAGTATCTTTCTGGAAAAGAGGGAGGAGTTTGAGAGACAGAAAGTTTTAACAGTAAAGTCGCAGTTAAAATTTGACATGCATCCCTTAGAACTGAGGTTTATAAGTCATAATCTTAAAGAGAAAGGAAAAGGTCCCAAAGGAATATAAGCAAATTTGATGCTATTTGTGTGATGTGCTTCCAAACATGTTATGCTGATGAATCCTCTGGAAGTGGTGTGTGTGTACAGCATTGTTGTTGTGTGCCTTCAAGTCATTTCCAAATTATGGCAAGCCTAAAGCAAACCTATCATGGGGTTTTCTTGGCAAGATTTGTTCAGAGAGATGCCATGGTCTTCCTCTGAGGCTCAAAGAATGTGAGTTGCCCAAAATAACCCAGTAGGTTTCCATAGACAAGTGAGGATTTGAATCCTGGTCTCCAGATTTCTAGTCCAAGTTTTGTAATATAATGAATTACAACTACAAGAATATAGAGTTTAAAGATTAACTTTAGTTTACACAAGCTGATCTAGAAATTGAATACTACTTTCAAAATTGTGGAATTTACTAGAATACATGCATTTCTCTACTGGCAAATCTAATCGACAAAGACCGCAGGGTAAGCAGGAGTTCACCAATGAACTGATTGCATGACTGATCCTGAAAACATGCATTCCATACTATATAGTCAACAATATCAAAGACTGCTGAAAGCGATATTAGGGTCAGTAGGAAAATATCACTATCACCAGCCTGTAAATGATTAAGTAAGGCTACAAGAATGGTCTCAGTGCCAGAAGGGAATATATCTCTCCAATAAAGTAGTACAACTTGAACAGACACATTTGGGTGTGTCTATGCTGATTGTCAGATATACCAGGTGTCACAGGCCCAGCATCACCTGACTAAGGTCAGATTAATGATTCCTTAATTTAGCTAGGATCAGAGACAACTACTAGTTGTCTCCTCCACACAATTGACTTCACTTTTGACAGTCTTCCTAGTGTGCCTTTAGCATTAGAAGTAAGCTGAAGTGGTAAAATATTGGTTAAGGCTAGAGAGCACAGATCCCTTTTCTGCAGTGGATCTGTTTGGTGTTGAATACAGATCTGCACTCTCACTTTATATATGAAAGATGCAAGAATGTTTTTAGCATATGTATGTATTTTATTCATAAATAAATGCTTATGCATATCTATCCTTCTAATGTTTTCACGCTACTTGGGGTAGCTAACAACAATTTCAAAGAGTCATAAATCAAAATAAAATACATAAGATACATATGGTTATCCAGCATATCTGATAATATGTGGATATTGCAGGTTTGTTTTGACTTAACATCCTTAATATGATCATTGTAACCTTTATTGGACAAAGGACCTTGATACTCCTGTTCTCCTCCATGTCCCCATAACAAGGAGGTGTTTAGAGCTGTTGTTATCCTGATTTCTGGGGTCTTGTGAGGGATACCTCAATGTGCTCAATATAATGGGGGAATGGGAATTAGCCAGAGCACAAGCTGTAGCACTACAAGAGGCAGGGTAACCTAGTGAGATCTTTAAACCCAATTTTTACGAGGTCAGGCCAAGCCAAAAACCAAGCAAAATTGTCTAATAAAATGATTTTATTGAGGGGAATTCACTCATGCATGCACATAAGATACACACAATCACACATTCACACAAGAGCTAGCTGAAAGAGAAAGAGAGGAAAAATTATAGAGAGGCTGAGGGATTTGGGGGGATTTATAATTACCAGTCCAGAAGAGTAGTAAAGAGTAGAAGTGTATTTTGGCTTAGGTAGGACCTAAGGGCAGTTCTCATTCAGGAGCCAGACACACAGAGTGACAGGTAGATCTTCAAGAGACCGCACTGGGCATCCTCAAAGCAGAGGTATTTGTACCCTGAAAATGGCTTGGGACTGTGAAGGTTTCAGATGCAAGACAAAGGGAACCTGTTGTGGACAATGGGTCTTTTGCCTGTTGATGGACTTAGTGCTTTGATTGACAAAGACATGATGAATGTTGTAATAGCTGTCTATTGTGGGTGCTGTGAGGACAGAGGAAAGAATCCAAGTGTACAAGGGATAGATATCTGTCAATCAGTGAACTGCTGGGCTCCTTACAATTGGATTCCTTGGAAAAGTCCAGCTTCTATTTAAGCCTATTATCCACAGGAATGGTGTGTATTTGCCTGACAAATGACTGTCTTACCTGTGTTATCACCGTTTGCTAGCCCAACTTTGGAGGATATTAGATATCATTTTTGATGTCACAATTCGGCCCCATTTTGCCACCTTTGGCCAAGTGTTTGCGAGGCCCCTGGACAAACACAGAACTAGGCATGGCCATTGATTGCTGAACATTCCATTCTCCACCCAGGCAGGCCACACTCAGCCAGATCGTGGCTTTAGGAGACCTCCCTAGACAAACACCTCATTAAGGATGCACGCTAATACAAAGAACTCCCTGCTCCGAGCAGGCAACTTGACGAGCAAGACGCTTAACTGTCAAGTACGCTGCATCTGCATACTGGCCATTCCATTGTCAGTTTGGAACCAACTCATTCATGCTAAATTCTGACCTTTCAGAGACATTTTCTCGCGCCCAAACCTCATTGTTCTTCCCCAAGTACAGACTAGCCTACGGTCATATTTTCGCTATAAAAACCCCCGATTCTGAAACCTTCCTCGGATAGCTCCGAGGTGATCTACCCCGGGCTTCAGACAGATGTAGTATCACCCAATTCAACAATCCCTCTTAAAATCCTCTATACCACTACCACCTTTATTTTCTATAGTTACTTGTGTGAGTGTGTTGCATACACTGTTTGCTTGTATTTAATAAAATCACAGTTATTATTTCATATTTGGTGTGCTTCTTGGCTTGGCCTGACCCCATAGACGTTGGGTTTTAAGATTCCGCTGTGTTGCCCTGCCTCTCGTTTTGCTAACTTGTGCTCTCAGCTAATTTTCCCCACCAATAGTTAAGCACGTTTGGAGTCCCTCGCGGGACCCCCAGTAAACAGGGTAACACCTGGAAGAATTTTGGAGTTGACCTATGCTTCTCACATTTACAGTCAAATTCTTTCCCTCGCTCAGTTTGACCTCTCTGTCACCTTTCAGGCTTGAATTTGATATCAGAGCCAATAAAATGTGTTGCCAATTACATATGATGCCAATTAGGTATGGTGCCCATCCAAACCATACTGGTAGTGGGGACCCCCAAAGTGGGGCCTTACACTGTGTTCACATGCGCGCTCTGTCAGCCACCTTTGGTAACCATCACTAGGCAACCTGACTCACCACAAGAGGAGTGACAGGAACAACTTCCATTGCTTCTCCTGCTATCTCCTTCATGCCACTCTACTTGGGCCTTCATAGGCACTGACTGCCTCCACTCAGAACCTGTCCATGCACTTAGCAGATGCTACTTACTTTCTGGTTGCAACAGAACCTCTTTTATCCAGTCAATGAGCCATACTAGGTGTACCACCAACAAGACAAGATCCATCTTCCACTATAACATCAACAATATTGGTTGCTCCTGAGTCTTCAGTTCAGAAGATGAAGATTCATTTTCTTCATCAGTACAGTTTTCCACATCATTCCTAGACACTGAGGTTAGGGATCAGGAGTTTTCCTCCATCTTATGTGCTGATGTGCCCCCATGAAGACCAGATTTTGTGCCTGAATAAAGTACTTGAATTACAGTTGAAGCAATTAGAACAGCAGACCTTAGAGCCAGTCTTTCAAATGGTACCTATCACAGTAATACTGATGGTGTCTTTTCAGGTTGCTAGAGAATCTTGGAATTCACGCAGCAGGATTCTAACCTAGCTTTCTCCCTGACTGATGGGAGAGATCCTAACCTTGGAATCTCTTTCCTTGAGTCCAGGAGAAATAACAGTGATACAGAGAAGCATCCAATCGTATGAGACACTGTTTGCAGTCAGTAAAACCACCTCATTGCCTGTCTGTGAGAACTAGACTTGAGACATGTTGGAATGTTCAGAGTCAACAACTCCACATTTTAAGAACTCATTTAATAACAGCTATGCACTTTTGCAAGTCTTTGACATAAGCAAAAGGTGACTTAATTGGAATTCTACCTCATATCAGCAAATCCAGTTTTACAAAATGGCTTGTTGAAACTTTTGCTTTCAGGCAATATGTGGAACTGTTACTGAAAAATGTAGCAACATCATTAAAATAGGGGAAAAAGTGGAATAGAAATTGAACTACAGGAATATCTCAGTTAATGAAGCCTCTGACAAGAAACTCTTTTTTACCAAGTCATTTTACCAAAAAAATGCCTACCCAAACCTCTCTTCTCATCTTCTGCTTAGCTGGAACTTTTTTTTTTTTGTAACATTGGCACTTGCAGAATGGTGCAAGATGGCTGGGAAAACACAGACTTTCTGTGTCAGGTTGTACTGCTGCGTCTGCAATGAACTATGCAATAAAGCTTGAGTTGAAAAATAATGAAATTCTACTCTGGCCAGGCATGCTGTAGCTGTGGCAGCTGTTTCTAAAGGCAAGGTGAACAGCAGCTGCCTCCAGAATCTCTTACTGAATATAAGTGAATAGTAAAAGGGGAAAACAGGTAACTCTGCCTCCCAGCATGTTAAAAAGACATAGATCTATAATTTGGACACCAATGTGGAAATCATAAGAAGCATGCAGGCTAGTAGAAAAAAAAGTCATCCCTGGATGGATTTTGGAAGAAGCTTTCAGGTGGTCCTTGGAAGATTCAAAATGTTTTTTGTTTAATTGCAAAACACTTATATGACCTGGTAGTTTAATTTCACACATGCATACTGTTCGTTTTGGATAAAAAGTTTTCAGAAACATGTTGAACTGCCCTTCTTTTTTGTGGTTTAGGAATTTGTCCTTATTCCTTCTATGTTATTTCTACTTCTGGCACCAAATTCTCTGTTAAAGAAGTCATGCCCAGGAACACATCTACTTTGTTAACTGAGGTGTTCCTTTAGTCTAAAACCTTCTTCAGCCGGTTGACTATCTTTGGGAAATCAGGCCTCAGTATCTGTTACGCTATTTTTCTATAACTTTAATCTTTCAATCCTGATAATTAAGGTACATTGTTGTTGGTGTGTGCCTTGATTTTTGACTTATCGTGACCTAAGCTTAACCTATCACAGGGTTTTCTGAGGCTGAGAGTGTGTGACGCACCCAGGGTCACCCAGTAGGTTTCCATGGCTGAGTGGGGAACTGAACCCTGATCTGCAGGATTGTAGTCCAGCTCTCAAACCACTATGCCACTCTGGCTTTCTAATTAAGATACATATATATTTTTTAATTTTTTAATTTTATTCTTAAGAAAGGATATTTTGCTAGGTTTTTAAAAATAAATACATTCTTTACTGAATAATTTCTGTATTACAAGACATAAAGAACAAATGCAATGTAATTGTGCAAGAAAAGAAAGGGGACTATAACATCAGTACTACAGCAGTCCTAGGCTAAAACTGCACAAAAATATTGGTATGATTTTTTTTTTCATTTGTCCTGACTTTCAGTAGCTTGGCAACATAATGTAATAAAGAGAGAAGAAATCTCATAGGCAATAACATTATTTAGATAGTGGATATACAGTGCGCCCTCTGCTGACGCAACCTCAGCTTACACAAACATAAGGTCATGCGAAGCCTTGTGTCCTGTTACCATCAATGGTTTTTATTTTATGTGAAGGGAGGGCATTTTAATACACATTTCAAAATAATTTAAAAAGTTGGAACACAATTACAGGTGAGATTAAACCCAATACAAATAAAAGTCCTCCCAATTAAAACTTGTAGTGCTTTCTTTCATTTCTCTAAAAAGAAAAACATTTTCTGTGTTAAATTGCAGGCATTCTGTATAGCCTAAGACTTATGTGCTGGATCAAAAAGACTTAGGGCCTTTCTGCACTATACTGTTATAGTGCAATTATGCCACTTCAAAATCCTATAGAATCCTGGGGTTTGTAGTTTAGGGAAGGGCCTTTAGAATTCTCAGCCAGAAAGCTCTTTGGCCTGAGTAAACTACAAACCCCAGAATTCCACAGGATATTGAAAATGGAATAATAATAGAAATGCCCTTAGTTTCCTTTGAGCATTATTCAAAACCATATTCCAGTCAAATTAAGAGCTAAAATGTTATTGTACATTCAGATTTGGGAGTAAGTCCCATTGAACTCAGTGGCAGTTGCTCCAGAGTAGACATGTAGAGATTTAGACTGCACATTTCTCATACTGATGCCTTGAACAAGCAAGAATGATACCTATAAGGAAAACAGCTATAGCATATGGATCGCCTTTTTAGATTCTAGATGTGCCCAATGATGTTTGAGAGGAAAGGGAAACCTCCAACGAGCCCAAAGGATGGGTGAGTAGACCATTACTATCATGTTCATTCCACCAAAGTGCTTGTGTTGTCCCATTAAGACTGGTACCAGTTATGTCTTCCTCACGAGGTATGAATGAATATAGGCTCCCTGTTCTTTTTATTCTAACGCCTGTTCAGCTGTGTTAGAAATGACGTAGCACTATGTAATTTTGGTGAAGGGGCCAGTCCTTGCATGTGATAAACGATGTTATCCTGCACTTCAGGAACTTTGGATAAGGTTTACAGCAAATAAACAAAAGTTTCAGATGAAGACTGATTGTAAAGAGATACAAGAAAGATGTTCTGCATGCACCAATTCTAATTGTTGCCAGGAGTTTAAGCACTGTTTTGATAATGTTCAGAGTTACCATGCCTTATGCATATATATTTGCAAACCAAACTAGCTAAGCCAAATCAGGATTTTACTGCAAATGTTTATGAAGGTTGAAAATAAGACTGGCAGAATATGAGAACTTGTGCTCTTGAGCAGGAGCAGTCTGGTTGTTTTTATTGGAGCTGGCAGAGCCCAATTATCTGAGTCTGCTTGTGGAGCATCTGCTAATCTGCCTGCCTGTATAGCCTTGCAGATGCTCTGTGATGGGAATGGCTATATACAAACTATCAGGCAGAATCAAGCTTGGGGTGAAGAAAAAGCAGATAGCAGGTAGGTGGCAACTTAACAAGCTTGAGTTTCACAGTGTTTGCTAAATGCAGAACAGGAGTGGCTATGACTGATGGTAGTTTATCCTAATTCTCCTGGATTTTCAGTTTTAAAATGAGGCACATTTACCACAGCATAGAATTGAGATTGTTAGTCATGTTCTGTTATACTTACCTCACTTCTTCTTTTAAAGATTAAAATATTTTTATGTATTTTTCTTATCTGTTTTTCAAATGTACTTCTAGAATCGAGCAAATCAATTTGGGAACTGACCTTCAGCATCATCTGGATTTCTGAGACAACTCTTTATCATCAGGGAAGAATGTTTTATTTGAGTAGACTGCTTTATAAATATCTGTTGGTATTTTTGATATTTTAGTATCATGCAAATCAGCACGTCTCAGGAATGGTCAGAAAAAGAATAATCACATATAAAGTATGGGCAAAATATGGTTTCCCAATGGGAATTGGGGTAGAAGAATACCTGTGTCACTAATATCTGCCTTTTTTCTTAGAGTCCAACTACCCAATCCAAAGAGCTTCTTTGTGGCAGGACGATGCAAGGGATTTCCACTGAGATAGGATTATGGGAGGAAAGGGTTAAAATTCCAATCTTTATTCAGATCATTCTCTTGTTGCTATTTAAGATGGAACACAAACCCAACAATGCACATTCCCAATTTGCTCATTTCTTGAAAAAAACAGGGATCTTTCCTTTCCTACCCCACTTCAGAGGCATGTGATGGGTTGTGCTAGTTTTCCAGCCTATTAGATACACTTATGTGGCAAATCTGTGCCTGAGTTTTCTATTGCTTATATAAATTGCTGTGAAAGTGAAATTTTGTGTGCTGTCATTCCTGCTAACAAACTCAATGAAAAATACTATTGAAATGTATGATACAAAGCATATACTAGGTTATGAAAGTAAAGCTACTGTGGTTCCTCCCTCTGTTGTCATATTTCTGCTAGAAAAATATTAGGGGCCTGCTATATATCTGACTTCAGAAATTTTCATATTGAATTAATGCTGAGGACATATATTGTTTGGGGAAAAAAAAGTTTCCTAATACAATTTGCTATCTAGTCTTGAAATATTATTCAACCAAAACTCAGTTTTCTAATCTGACTTATTAAAACATGTGAGCTCAAATGGTAAAAATCAATGAATACAGAATAAACAAGATGCCCAATAACAGTTTCTCAGCAATCTACGTTGCAGTATTTATGAAGAAACCCTTCTAGGTCTGTTCTGGCCCAGGATTGCAAGGCAACAATAGACACACAAATTTCTGCAGTCTCATTAATTGTAGTCAAAATGATAGTGTCCTAGCAAGAATAGGGTTTTTCTGTTCATAAGATTGGTCTTAGCAGGATTATGAATTTCAGCATAACTGTTAATATGAATTGGGCTTCCTTTCCATGTATTAAAGAAATACAGCATATCCACCAACATTTCACTGATCAAAACTGGGACATATATGAGCAAGAAACATCAGAGTCTGGTCAAGATGGTAAGCATTATTAAGGAGGAACACATAAGCTAATAGAGACTGCAGCAGTTTGCTTTTGCCTGAATCTACAGGGAATGACAACATTTCCACCCATTCCTCTCCTCTCCCCCTGCTGAGTTAATTGAATGCAAACCACTTGCACCTTGAACTCAGTTGGCAGCAAATGAAATAAAGACAAGGGAGGAAAGTGGGAAGAGGAAAGAGAAACTGGGACATTTTAAAAGCAGCTGAAAATGCTGGACAACTCTGCATTAATTGGGATTGTCCCTGCCAAATCAGGACAATTGAAGGGCATAATACAGAGAATTAAAAGGGATTGATCTACATGTACTAACAAGTGGATATAGGGCTTAATGGGCCCATTACAGCCTGTATTTTTCTTTTTCAATGCTTCTGTTGTACAGTCCTTTCCCTGTTAAGAATTCCCTGTTAAGAATTTATGGAACAATACAAATGATTTCCCTGCTCCTACTCATGATTCTTCTGACCCAAGCACCTATTTCTCCTGTTATTTATTTATTAAAACAGTACAGTGATATCTTTGACTTGACTTGAAAATTATTTTTCACTCAGTCCTTAAAACTAAAGTATCTCTCAGATAAGTTCTTCTGACAGTTGAGATAGTCCTTTAGGTTGTTTGGAGTTGAGTTGTTGGGTTGTTTGGAATCCTCTAAATAAGAGTCTCACTGTGGAAAGCCTGTTTCACAGTAAACTCTAGTCAACGTTATCCTAAGAACTTAAGTGGCCTTTTTTGAGTGAAATCAAAAGAAGCCAGGGTTTAAATTTAAAAGAAGCTGAGGCTTAAACTAAACCTCAGTTGTTAAACCTGTGTTCAATATCAATAATATTTTTAAAAGTAATCTGTTGAGGAGTCTAGATAACAGGGAAAATGATTTTTATCATTCAGCATTTCAGCTAGGTTTCTGCAGACTGACAATCTTATATTTCTGAACCTTGTGACACTAACTCAACATATTTCCATTACAGTTAAAGAGTAGGCATTTTATTCTTGACTTTCATGTCCAGACTGCATATGGGTGCATGTTAGACCCAAACTTCTGAACGCAAAATTGCTCCATTCACATGTAAAATTGAGTTGGATTGGAGCAAGGGAAGATCTGATTGAAAGGGTTAGAAGAGGTGCTGCACGACTTTTCAGTACAGGAGATTTTGTTCTAGTGTGGCTCAACTTGATGTATCATGACTTGTCTAAGACAAGAATGCTTGAATGGGCTAGCCTGTGTGTGCTAGAGTAATGGACAGAGAGTTGGACATCTCTTTGCCATGAGCTGGAGGTGATAGCGCTGGTGGTGGTGGTTGCTGCTTCAAGTCATTTCTGACTTATGGCAACCCTAATATGGGTTTTTCTTGCCAAGGTTTTGTTCAGAGAGGGTTTGCCATTGTCTTTTGCTGAGGCCAAGAGAGAGTGTGACTTGCCTGAGGTCATTCATCAAATGGGCTTCCATGGCTGAGCAAGGATTTGAACCCTGCTCTCCAGGAGTCTTTGGGTCATATCACAGTACACTGCTATAGGGCTGTTGTTGTGTGCCTTCCAGTCATTTGCAGCTTTTATGGCAATCCCAAGGCAAACTTATGTATGTTGCTATAGCAGTTAAAATGGAATTATAGCGCTATAACAGTGAAGTGTAATAGGGCCCTTAGTCCAACATTCAAATCACTATACCATCCTTTGGAAGCCTTTAAATTACACACTGTATACATATTATATAAACTGAGCAGATTCAGATTTTAAAACATGTTTCCACCACATACAGCAGCATGTCACTGTTACAGGTTTTTCAAGCTTGTAAAGCAGGGATTGGCAACTTGTGGCTCTGTAGACTCCAGTGCTCATTATCCCTCACAAGTAGTTATGCTGTCTAGAACTGAGTTGTAGTCCAAAAGTATCTGGAAAGCCACACTTTGTCCAGCCCAGTTGTAAAGAGTAGTTTACTGGGGGGGGGGGACTCTTTGAATACTGCTAGAATGGGCTAAGTATCTGTTAATAAACATTAATAAGCAACGAAGTTTTTTAAAAAATACTTTGTAACTTCTTGTTAGAAAACTTGTAAAAAGTAGGAATGACACACAAGATAATTTTTCCTTTTTAAATATTTCCTTGCTTTGTGTCTATTCTTTTACAGCTTTTCACATAGGAATTTAGTTGGCAAAACTTTTCCTGGCATGGTGATGAAAGTCAGCAAAAGCTTTGCCTGGAATATAATAGGCTGCTCAGAGGCACAGTCTGAACTACAAAAAGTAAAAAAGTGACAACATTCAAAGAAAATTGTGGTGTCATCATTAGCTAGTATCAATAGAAAATCCTTTAGATTGGCAAATGTGTGATTAATTACAACTTGTTGAAGGACCACACTAACATTAGTTATATACTTAACAACCCACTTATTTCTTATGTACCACTCAACACTTCCTGACTATTTATGGGAATAGAGTCAGTCAATTTTAAGGCTGAATATTGTTGTATCATACTGAGAAAATCGTTGCTGGCTTTGCATTTGTTCTAAGCAGTGTCAAATTTAATGTAGACTCCTAGGAAATGATTTTATTAATTAAGTTAACTTACCCTGACAAGTGAGCTTGCTACATGAGTTCCTATGGGCATGCTGCATGCCCTTTTTAAAAGCTTATTTGCATGTTAATTAAGATAGCTTTACTAAATTTGATCTGCTAAACAGCTTAGGGCTAAGACCTTGCAAGCAGGTCTCAGAAGGTATTATCTGACTGCTGGGGTTTAGCCAGGTTTCTTAATTAACCCTTAATTAACTCTTCTCTTTGTAAAATAAGCAGAATGTTACTCTCTCTGAACTGACAAGAAACATGGGGATTGGAGAAAAGGATGTTGAAAGGGGAAAGCAAGATGTTTAGATCTCTTCCTTTGACTGTCCCTTTCAAGTACTTCTTTATCAGCCCTTTTCATTTTTAACCTGAAGGCCAAAAGCAAAAAGATAATCTATTCTAGAATGTATCTCACAGTTCAGGAAGGTTATCATCAGGTATAATAGAACAAGCCATCAAGTTAACAAGCAGACTCAAAGGAAATCATTAGAAGCAAAAAGTTTATTTCAGTAAATAGTCAGTTAATTTTAGATGCTAATCTTCTTTAGCATGGGAGGGCCCTCTTTAGAATGACAGAATCATAGAACTGTTAAATTGGAAGGTACCTCAAGAGCCAGCTAGTCCAGCATTTCCCAGTGCAGAAGATGTACAGCTAAACTTTGCCTGGCTGATGGACACCCAACCTGTGTTTAAAACTACCAAGGAAAGAGAGTCCTTCCCCCATCCAAGGCAGCCTGCCCTACTCGCAAAAAACTCTTATCCTCAGGAAATTTAAATGGCCAGATGTATTACTTTACCAAGCTAAGAATTGGTGAGCCAGCTCAGCTGCATTTTGGGGCCCTTCTACTCACTCTGCTAAGAGGATTTCTAGATGTTTGTCCCAAGTTTTGGCTCTGATGACACCTCCATATTACTATTCCAATCTGATATTGACTGTTTTTAGCGGAAAGATGGTATAGTCATTTGATAAATATGCTATTGTTATGTACTTTCAAGTTGTTATGGTGATCCCGTCATGGGGTTTTCTTGGCAAGATCTGTTCGGAGGGAAGTTTGTCTTTCCCTTCTCAAAGGCTGAGAGAGCGTGATTTGCCTAAGGTCACCCAGTGGCTTTCCGTGGCTGAGTGGGGATTTGAACTGTTGTAGTCAGGGGTTGTAGTCCAGTACTTAATTGACTAGGCCATTCTGGCTTTTTTTTTATAAATACAGTAAGTTATACTAAATAAGAAGCCTGCAGAACGCAAAGCAGTGTGACCATCCAGTAGATGCAACACAATGGAAACCCAAAAGCCAGCAAATGGCTTTAATTAAGTTTAGGACCAGACTAAATTCTTACAGCTTAAGGGTTAACACATTCTTTTAGGCTTTGTGCCCACCTGGAGGAGCAGAAGGCCCAATGCAGCTAGCTTGGAGCCCAACAGCACTGCTCCTTTTTGACCACTCCTTCCAAGGCCATTTTGTCTGTAGTCAGAGATCAACATGGGGATGTGAATCCATAGTATCAAAGGGTCAGTTCCCTGAGTGGAAGTGCAGGTTGTAACGATACTGATTTCTGAGGTTTTGAATCCAGAGCATTGGCATAGTGAAGATGCTAGGAGATTGGACTTTTTATCATTTCTGTATGAGATGCTGCTAATCTAACATACCTGAATGGTCCTCATCACCTGGGCTGGAATCAGAGATGAGGCTGATGTTCAGGCAGAGAATCCTGACAGTTTATATGCATTCAAAGCAACATACTGTAATAAGAATTGTATAAACTGCTCTGTGTCTTATATTTCAGATTGCAAATACACATGTCACTCTTACTGTCAAGACTTGGTACACCTGGACTGTCAACAGAATGGAAAACTGATGGAATACAGCTCTAGCTATGACACTTCAGCTGACACCAATGATGGGACGGTAATAAGTTTATTCTTACAAATAGTACCTTTTCCAGTTGGTGTTGTTAACTGCCATCAAGGACTTCTGCTTGTAGCAGCCCTATGAAAGAGAGACCTCTAAGTCACCTTGTCATCAACATCCCTGCTTAGGTTTTGCAAATTTAAGGCCATGGCTTCCTTGACTGAGTCTATCCATCTGCAGTGTGGTCTTCTTCTTTCCTACAGCCTTCTACTTTGCCATCTATTATACTCTTTTCAAATGAGTCATATCTTCTCATGACATGTCCAAAATATGACAGTCTCAGTTTAGTCATGCTGGCTTATAAGGAATGTTCAGGCTTGATTTGCTCTATTATCCATTTATTTGTCTTTTTGGCAGTCCATGGTATTTGCAGAACTCTTCTCCAGCACCCCATTTCAAATCAGTTGATTCTCTTCCTGACTCTTTCTTCACTGTCCAGTTTTCAGAACCATATATAGAAATTGGAAATATGATGGCATGGACAATCTTAACTTGAGTATTCAGTGATACATCTTTACACTTCAGGGCCTTATCTAGTTCCTTCTTAGTTGTCCTCCTAGTCTTATTTTTCTGATTCCTTGACTGCAGTCTCCATTCTAATTAATGACTATGCCAAAGTATGAAAATCTTTGACTATCTCAGTGTCTTCATTGTTTGCTTTAAAGTTATATAAATCATCTGTGGTCATTATTTTTGTTTTCTTAACATTCAGCTATAAACTGCCTTTGCATTTTCTTTCTTGGTTTTCTTCAGTAATCATTACAAGTCTGCTGTTTTCTGCTAGTAGTATGGCATCATCTGCATATCTTAAATTGATGATGCTCCTTCCTCTAATATTCACACCTCCTTCCTCAGAGTCTAATCCAGGTTTGCCTATGATAGTTCAGCATACAAGTTAAATGAATAGGTTGACAAAATGCAGTCCTGTCTGACCCCCTTCCTAATTAGAAACCGTGCTGTTTCTCCATATTCAATCCTAATACTGGCTGTGTTGTCCTGAGTACAGGTTATGCATTGTCAGTCATGTAAATTACATCCATGTTTCAATCAAATGGTCTTTCTGTTGCTAATTCAGTGATATTTACAGTGTACTAACATATGCGAGGTGGTGTTCTTAAGTCAAGAGATCTGCATCTTGCTTCCCTCCACATGTTAATGAACTGCAGCCCCCAGCATTGTTCACTGTTTGCTATGCTAGCTAGATGGGAGATGTAATCACACAACATCTGAAGGGGCACAATTTTCTTAGCTCTGTCTTTTATGAACATAAATGACTGTGTATCAATATTTGGTTATTTATTTCTTTACTGACAAAGTCCATATGTTGCCCCAGATCATAAAACTCTCCCATCAGCATATAACAAGCAAATATAAAAACAACTGAAATACAAAGGAAAATATAAAATTATACAAATCAAAAGTAATATGAGAACAAAACAAAATTGCTAGTACCCTATAGTTAAGCATATAAATGGATTTAAACAATGAAACTGAGAGGCAGACTATACGAAATGCACATACAGAGTTTGAACTTATTATTTGGTAAATGGTTTTCTGTATTAATATTTTTATCTGCAGTTATATGCTTTAAAAAATGCTGCCAAACCCCTAACATAGAGGCGTTTAGTTGTCTATTTTATGTCAATATTCCTTTTTCACAGAAAATGGATAAAGAGATTTCAGCTATGTATAATCAGTACTATGAAGACATTCTAATCTCATTATGGAGTTTGCTTTTAAGATGGGATGCAGAGTATTTACAATAGAAACTCAAAAATGTACAACATTAATAATACAGAATATATAGATGTAAAGGTTTTATAATCAGACATAGGCTTTACTATCCTAAAGACAACATTTAAATTAAATCTAACATAGACAGAAATAAAGCTTTATTTAACTAAAAAAGAAGAAAACACTTTAAAAATTTTGCTGGCTAGACTGAAGAAGAAAATTCAAACCTTGCAGTCTGGCATACATTTGATTATTTTTCATAGAAGAAGAGAGGTATATTGATGATATTTCAAATTCTGCAACTAATTTGACTATAAAAGGCAAATTGTAGTATTGCTTGCAAAAGTCAAGAGACTTTCAAAATTCAGAAAATTTAACTACAACTGTTGTTGTGTGCCTTCAAGTCAATTCTGACATATGGTGACCCTGAGGTGAACCTATAAAAGGATTTTCTTGGCAAGATTTGTTCAGAGAGGGTTTGCCTTTGCCTTCCTCTAAGGCTGAGAGAGTGGGACTTTCCATGCCTGAGTGGGGATTCAAACCTTAGTTTCCATAGTCCTAGTCTAACATTCAAACCAGTAACTACACTGTGCTGGCCCTCTACTGCAATTAGCGTGCCAAAATCTCTACAAATAATAGGTATGTTGCCCTTTCTTTAAGCCTATCTTGTTTGAATTTTATTCTCTAATGTATGCTATATTTTACATGATCATTCTCTCAGTGCCAACATAATATATTTATTATACTTCTGTCTTTACTCTGCAAGGGGCCATGTTTCAAATCAAGTTACTGGTAAGATCCATGACTAGTGACTAGAAAAGCATTAGCTTTTCCAAGTTCACTGGTTCCAAAGTTTAGGCAAATAATGTTAATATATAAAAAAACCAAAGTATAGGATTTCATGATGTAGGTATTTGCATTAACAACTGCAGTTAATTGCAGTCTAAATGAGAGTAAAATGACACAAGTGGATATATGCACTCCATGTTACATTACCATGTTACACGTTACTGGACAAGTATTTGTATTCACAGTATGTTAGCTTAAATTTATCCAGGTTAGCGTGTTACTGAAGCACTGCTTTGAAAAGGAAGAACAGGATATAAGAGACAAAAGTGGCTGCTAGCCTCCAATTGTTACTAATTGCTTAATATAAACTGCTTCTCCTAAAACCACCCCTACCTTACCCATGCATTAAAAACCTAGAACTCAGCCTAATTGACCTTTAACTTGCCAGTGTGGTCAGTATGAGTAATTCATTGTGTTTATTTTTTATCTGCTCTACTGATTGAGGTATGAAGGCTCTGGATAATTACAAAAAATAAGCATGACAGTGCAAATTACATTACTATACCTAGGCCTGACTGGTCAGGAGCATCTCAGGCCTGACATTTCAGGGCCAAAGCTAAGACTTAGGGATTGTCCCTGGTGGTGCTACAAGGGGAGGCTCCTGATAACGCCATTAAGTATGATACAACTATGAACATAGTTGCTCAGAGGATGCTATTAAAAAAAAGTCCACAAAGTATAGCAAAAAAAAAGGCAAAACAAAAAAAACTTTAGAAATTAAGTTTTCTAAGTTCTGATTTAAACTGGAAAACACTCACATGTTTGCTAGTTTTGTTTTTACTTTTGCAAGCACGGCTTTTAAAAACACATGGGAGCTGCAGTCCAACCAAAGAAACTTGTTAAGCCTTGAATAGCAAAATAATAAACTTTTCCCAGCTCAGTTTTTAACACTTTCGCAAGCATGGATTTTAACACAGAAGAATTGTAGCCCAATCAAAGATTTTCTAAACAAAAATAAAACTTTTCCAGAGTTCTTAAAATGTGTTACTCCAGTTCTCCTTACTGGTCAAATTTTTTGTTCCTTTATAGTCAGTTTATGGTATTCTCCATCATTTCCAAAATAATAATCACATTAATACTACTGACAATCACCAATATTTTGGAGTGGAAAATGATGACAGACAATAGAGAATAACAGGACAATCTTATTTCTTTATATCTGCCTAGAGGTGATCCCTATTTAGCTTAATGATATTTAACAGCTTTAAAATACTGAGAACCTAAAATATCCCTGTCATGGTTTCAAGGTTTTCTTGGTGTGGGGGAATGGGGAAAAAGAGTAATAGTTAGACACAGTGTGCTCAGAAGAAATTTGGGTAGAACGAGAAAGAGGATGAGATGGAAAAAGAGAGTAGGAAGGAAGGAAAAGACAGCTGTAACCAGCAGAATTGGGAGTGGGAGAAACAAAAAGAAGAAGAGAGAAAGAGAGAAGATATGGAAGGAAAGAGAAGACAAGTGCAGCTACAAGAGGCTGGAATGGGGGAGACATAGAAAGAATAGGAGAATGGAAGGGAAACAAAGGGAAAGAGAAGATGTCTAGGAGTTTCTAGCATGAGGAGAAACAAGATGAGAGAGAGAAGTGAAAGCAAGAATCAAAGGACAAAGAAATCAACTGCCTAAGCGGAACTAAAGAAGGGAGACATTTGTATGTTACTGTTTCTTAACAATGGAGAAAGAAAGGATACTTCATTGTGGTTTTAACTGTTAAGAGCAAAGTGAGGAATGTGGGGGCAGAACTGGAAAAGTTAAAAAGATAAGAAAAGCCACAAAAGACCATACTCAATGAATATTCAGGCTTAGTTTCCTAGCACTCATTGTTCGCTCCTGCAGAATCCTGGTGCAGCATGGGATTGGAAAAACTTTGCAAAAGGATGGAGGGGAGGAAATGGCAAATCAGAATATGCCTTTGTCTACAGAGACCACTCTGAAACAGCCTGTAGCAGGAGGGGTCAGCAGGTAGCACAGTGTAAAAAAAAAAAAAAATCTGATGAAGGCAGTGCACTCAGCTGGGGTTCCTTCCTCTTGTCTGTAAGCCTGGAGGAAAGGATCCAGGCCCTGACATCTGAGAACCCTACCTGTGCATGCCAAAAATTTCAAGTTTAGTTTTGTAATGCCACTTGAGAATCAAGTTCGGTTTTAGAAAACTGCTTGGGAACTGGTTTGCTGTCCAACAATTGTCTTCTGCATGATCCCACTTTGTCAAGTACTCTAAGCCTATGAGAATTTGTGAATGAGACAAGCATAATAGTGATTAAGCTTGATTTGAGAGGACTCCCACAAAAACGCAAGCATCTCAAGAAGTGGCTTTCTCACTTGTTTGCAATTGAATTATTTGTGCAAAAATGCTTGTCTTGATTTATTATCAGCCAGACAGCTTACATAAGTATATGCCAAGTAGGACACTTGCATGTTTTAAACACATGATCACCAGTTTGGCTATGAAGTGAGAGTGAGTGTTTGCTTCTGCCATTAAATGGAAAGTTGGAAAGACTGCCATAATACATGCCAACTCATTTGTCTTGGCTCCCAAATTCAGCTGCTTTACTTCTGTCCTTCCTGTGTTCCAGTACTCCAACAGTTGCTAAATTAATTATAAATTCAGATTGTATTTACATTCTGAACTTCTCACTGCTACCAGTCAAAAGTTTTATTTATAATATGAGTGGGGATTCCCTCATTCACATAGATGGTAGAGTGTTAGCTATACACAATGCACAAATGATACATTTCATGTGGGTTTGGCTTTATTCCATGGTGAGTGAAAGCAGTCTCAAGCCTGAACACTGCATGTATGCACTCAATAGAACCATTAACAACTGTGAAGAAACTTGTGGACTTGAGTTTTGGGATGCCATAATACAACATGCTATATAACAATTGTTTCTTTTTAAAACTTGCAACTGCTTACAAAGAGATTGTGTGTGAATGTGCCTTCATTCCTAACACGTAATTTTAAAAAATCTACAATTTCACGTTATGACTTTTTAACATGAAACTGCAATTAAAATTAGCTGTGCTTCCTGACGGGTTTGTTGGAGGGTTTTTTTGGCTGTGCATTTTTCAGATTGCTATTGTTGCTGCTGTATGGTCTCAAGCAATTTCCAACTTCGGGTGACCCTAAGGTGAATCTATCTTAGGGTTTGCTAGGCATCTTTCTTCAGAATATATTTGCCTTTGCCTGTCTCTGAGGCTGAGAGAGTGTGACTTACCCCAAGTTATCCAGTGGGTTTCCATGGCCGAACGGGGATTTGAACCCTGGGCTCCAGAGCTGCAGTCCAATGCTTAAAGCAATATATCATGCTAGTTCTATTCCATACTTCATCTCCACAAATTGGTTTTTAATCAGCTTTTCAGTTGCATCTTACCTCTGGGCTTGAATGATGAATGATGTGAATTCCACATCATTAAGTTAACAAGCACCTATCAGCAAAAGATAAACTAACTTATTACCAGTACCAGGTGTTAACTCCTGTAAGAATACATATTCATTAGACATGGAATATCAGATATGTTGAACCTATGCCAAAGAAGAAAATAAATGTGTACCTCAGGAGAGTTTAATATCTACAGACTAACTCATAAGAATAGGATCTGAACACATCCAGTGAACCCAAATTTTGCTCAGTTTGAAAGGGTTCTCTGAAATTTCAGCTGTTTCAAATGTTCTTCTTCTTTTCCTTTTGGTACCTTATATACTTTTAGGTGATACATTATTAATCATATTTATTTCTTTTTAATTTTTTTCTGACATGCAAATCTGAAAAGCAAATCTCATAAGCAATTAAAGAATGCTATAGGTAAGATGGTTCAAAATGAACTGGTAATGCGATGTGTAATGCTCCAAATGGGCTGTTAAATGGTGTGTTATGTTCTTTGCTGGCAAACATAACATGCCGCATCCTACTGCATGAATGATTATATAGAAGTGGAAACCGATAAGCATTTTCTGCTGGTGGAAGTACTTGAATTGCTTCCTTGTCTCCCCTCATGCCTGCTATAGGAAGTCCCTCTGTAGCTGATTCTGTGAAGAGATGCTGTAGATGTGAAGCTACTGTAGCAAGCTTGTTCTACTTATGAAATCTGTGTGTTGAATGAAACTGCAGTAACAGGCAGGGCAGCTAGCCATAGACATAACTAGGAAAGCAATCATAGAATTATAGAGCTGGAAGAGACCCCAGGGGCTATCGAGTCCAATCCCCTGCCATGCAGGAACCCACACCAAAATACTCCCAACTGATGGCCATCCAGCCTCTGCTTAAAAACCTCCAAAGAGGGAGATTCCACCACACTCCAAGGCAGCGTATGCCACTGCTGTACAGCTCTAACTGTCAGGAAGTTCTTCCTGAGGTTCAAGTGGAATCTCCTTTCCTGCACCTGGAATCCATTGCTCCTTGTCCTAGTCTCTAGAGCAGTGGAAAACAAGCCCACTCCCTGCTTGACATGACATCCCTTCAAATATTTAAACATGGCTATTGTTGTGTCTACGGCAGAGCAGGCAGTAATTCACAAGCAGCACAGCTCCTACTCATCAGGTGAGAGTCAAAGAATGTCCAAACAGAAAGGCAGCCTAGAGCAAACAAATCTGAAGGAGTGAATCCAAACCGTAGTCCAAACAGGCAGAGTTCCAAGACAGCCAGATCCAAGAGCACAGTGCAGAGTTTCAGGGCCAAAGAGACCCGTTGCTGACCCTGGGAGGAAAGGCCAGGTGGAGCCCTCTTTTATCTATGGCTGCTGTCGCCACAGGTATTCCCTCATTTGGGCTCGCTTACTACCTAAACAGGCCGAGCAACACAAGCGCTCCCTTTCATAGTGTCTCTGCTGTAAGGTAGGTGTGTCAGCTATGTCTTCCTCTATTTGTTCCCCTCGCTCAGGGCCTTGTTGTTGTTGTTGTGTATTATCTCCCTCTGGACCAGCTTCTGGGGACACTTCAGCCTCTGGGGAAGCCTCTGCCTTGGAGTCAGAATCTTCCTCCTCACTACCAGAGTCTCCAAGGCAGGGCATGGCAGCTATCATGTTCTCTCTTAACCTTCTCTTCTGCAGACTAAACAAACCCAGCTCCCTAAGCCGTTCCTCATAGGGCATGGCTTCCAGACCCTTCACCATTTTGGTCACTCTCCTCTGGACATGTTCCAGCTTGTTGATATCTTTCTTGAAATAAGGTGCCTAGAGCTGAACACAGTATTACAGATCATTTGGGCAGAATTACCATTACTAGATTCATGCAGCCTTGGAACTCCCCAGGTCAGATATGATGGCAGGAGGTAAGCCAGGAACTTTCTTGGCAAGATTTATTCAGAGGAAGTATACCATTGCCTTCCTCTGAAGCTCAGAGAGTATGACTTGCCCAAGGTTTCCATGGATGAACAGAGATTAGAACCCTCATCTTCTGGAGGTCTAGTCCAACACTCAAACCACTATACCACACTGGTTACCACCTCTTATATACATAAAGAGTTTTATAAAACTCTGTTTCTTTTTTATGTAAATTAAAATGTTTTGATTTCAGTTACCCTGGCGCCAATCATGGATGAATCCATAAAATAAGGTGTTTGTTTTCGAACATTATACAAGTTATATACAAGAAAAGCATGCACAAATATTTGTGTTTGGAATACTAACATGCTCAATTAACTTCTTAGAGTTCTCAGAGCAGCAATTGTTTCAGTTGATGCTGTTCTTTAAACCTTAGTTTAACCCAGGTCTTGCAGACTTTCTTGAATCTGCTGACAATACAGGGGATATTTTTCTACAAACACGTTTTTGTGCATGTTATATAAACATGTTGGGCTTCTGTACGTGACCCATATGTCTCTTAAACAGCTGTATGTTATGTATTAATCTTTTAAACAGTACAAATTGTGTGCATATATGTGAAGTAGATGAATAAGTCTACAGAATGACCATTCACATTTGTAAAATTAAATATCAATTTAATCAAATCAGATCAAACAGGATCAAATTCCAAGCACTTGATATTTTGCAGAATAAACCAGGAGCTGATTTATGTCCCCTTTATCTGATGGATCTCCACTCTAAAGCTAAACCTTGATTTCTTTAATTTTCTAACCAGCAGTTAAGAACAAGAGAATTTCCATTTGAAGGTGAGATGGAGCTCCTTATAAGAAACACAGTCAGACCTCCACATTTGCTGGGGTTAGGGGGTTTGTTTTCCACTTCCATGCAAAAGTAGAAAAAATGTAAATATAAAACTCTGTGTGTGTGTGTGTGTGTGTGTGTGTGTGTGTGGGAAGGGGGCCGAGGCACGTTGGGGAGAGCAGGGACCCCCAGTCCAAACCAGGAAGGTAAATCAGAGGTATTGCTGTGGGTCAGCATAGTGGCCCTATACTTTCTCTCTCTTGCCATCTCCTTCCTTGTGTGTCTGGGAGCATTGGGAAAAGGTTTGTGCTGCTGAGAAATTGGGATGTGAGCCATCCTTAGATGGCCAGGCAGCAGCTGGTGAAGAAGGAGGAGGAGGAGGAGGAGGATCAGAGGTGGGTTTTTAAAGAGCTGCACAACCTGATCAAAGCTGTTGAGAAGGAAAGCTTCCCCAGAAAAGAATCACTCAAGTGGGGAGGACAGAGGTTGGAGAAACTCACAAATAATCAAATCTGTGAAAGACAAATCTGCAATGGAGGGCCAACTGTATTTCATTTTAAAGAATGTGAGTTTGTGTAAAATTAAATACGTTGCTCAGCTCTGAAGTCATTGTTTGGACACTGTGCTTGTCTATCTAGCAGCTGTTGAAATGCATTGGGAAAAAAAGTCTGTAAATGTTTATTGACCCATTATAACAGGTGTTGGACATTAGTTCCACCCTTGATGAACAGAAAGTTCATAGGGAGACAGAGGATGATCTTTTTTGCAAAAACATTTCTGTGCTTAAGATATTAAGATTGACTTGCACAGAGGAAACGCTGGGTATATTTGGGTTCCCTCAGATGGCAGTGGTTCTGCAGTTGGTTCACTGGATATTCCCCCAACATTCCACTGGGCTACATAACATCAAAATGTGTCACACATTCCAATTTTTAAAATCTCTTTTTACTTTCTACCTTATCTTCCTCTTTCACACTGTAGATCCTCCAAGACTCTAGGAGCAGCAATTTTCTTTCTGAGCAAGGTTCAGCCCCACTGCACTTTTTAAAAGCAAGAAATATCCACTCCTCCAAAGAAAGGGAAACCCCATCCAAACCCTTATACTGGACTACTTTTTTAAAAAAAATATTTTGGGTGGGCTAGTATGATTCTCAGTGGGTCCTAGAAAGAGGAGACTGTTCCCTAGAGCTTGTCTGTTGCTGTTTTAAATCAACCAAAAGGAAATTTAGCTTCACTTCTGCATCCTTAAAATAATTGTCAATAACAGTCATTGTGAGGGTCCCTGGACTAAAAATCAGCATAGAAATGTTTGGATAAATATAATTTTAAATCGTATTTATCAAATACATGTTTAAAGGTGAGCACGTATTGAATTTGAGAGCAAGTAACTGCTTTCTTGATATTGATTTTTTTCATTTAAAGTCAGCCTCCTAGTCCATACCCAAAAGGATACATTTGTTGACAGCTGGCCTTATTAATGTGGAGAAAGGCACTCTTGGCGCCCTACATCCCACTGGAGCCTAGAATAGTTGGCACTAGCCTGTCCTGTTGTCAGCATTTATGGAAAAGTCCAATAGGTCAAGTTGCAGCAGAATGTGTTAAAAGTAATATTTCCTGATAATTCTCTATTCCACCTTGCTCTTTTGTTTCCTTTCATGCATCTGCAGTTTTGACTGTAATCTTAACAACTTTGCTTAAACGTTTGTACTTTGTTTAAAGAAAAACGTCTCCTCAGCTATCCACATTAACCCATTCTGTCTGTAGATGAAAGCTACCATTTTAGGCCTACTTACCTGAGAGGAACCTTTGCTGAAACATGACAAGATTGCTTCTGACAGAGGGAGATTACTAGTGGTTCAGCTGCTGTAATTGCTCCATGGGTGCAGGGAAAAGATCACCCAATGTTTCTTTTATCACTATTTTTTGTTTTATTTGGGAAAGTTAATAAAAAAAGGATGGGCTAAGAGTGTTAGTGTTACCGCAGTTGCAGGGCTAAGATATGAAGAGTTTTGTGGTTCTGTGTACAATTGCCCCCCTCCCCATTTGCTAGGGTTAAGAGGC
>CAOKZL010003224.1:0-120698 GCA_948472985.1 Iguana delicatissima | reverse complement strand
TTTATGATACACACATTTTGTATACCACCTTCCCCAATATGCATATTTTGTTCACAGTTTTTGAGATGTGAACTATACAGTAAAATCGAAATTTATATTGTAATCCACATTATTAATCTAGAAGTGTGAATTAGATTCTAATTTATGCCAAATTTTTAGTGCTTTAGATTCTGCCTCCAGAAAATATTCAATTCTCATATTAAGATCTATATGAGTTGTTCCTTGAATAATAATTCAAGTAATTGACCAAATGCTTCAAAATTTGTGTTGCATGAATTTTGTAGTTATCTATGACTTCTTTCTCTTAATACCTTTCAAAATACTGCCTAGCTTTTTGTAATAAACAGTTTGTAAATATACAAACTGCTTACAAAATTGTGGCAAGCAAGTTCTGATCAGAAAAAGAAAGAACAACAAATTATGGAGTCAGATTATTTATTTCCAGAACTTGGAATAGCTGCTTTTAAAAAATAGCCTCAGACCCTGCCAGTAGAGATAAGGAGCTGTAGTCTCAGAAACACGCACCCAAATATTGTCCCAAAAATTAATTTTCCCTGAAAGATTTACTAAGGACGTAAGAGAACCTTTGACAAGCCTTAGAGGAAATGAGTTCTAGTGGCTGAGGATCCTTACTGAGAGGAATGGAACCAACAATTTGTAACCCTGACAGGATCAATCACAATGTGCTGTCTCCCTGCCAAAATCCATGATGTAACAGAGAGGCTGACAAGACTGGTCAAGCCCACGATGTAACCCCTCCTTTTGGTTCAAACAACAATGTGAGGCACAGCTTTCAGCGCTTTACAAAGGATTATGAGGTTATGGGGGGGAAGCTGAAGGACCTTTGGTGCACAGGTTGTGATTTCATCTCTCCTTCCTGTTGAAGAACATGGCCCACAAAGGGAGAGAAGAGAGTGGAGGTCAACAACTGGCTCTGCAGATGATGCCACCAGGAATGATGTTGGTTTCTGGACCACGGTCTGCGTTCTCACAAGATGGTCTTCTGGCAATGGATGGGTTGCACCTCACAGCCATTGGTAGGACTGTTTTTTCTAAAAGTCTCAAAAGTGATCAGCTAAGTCCAGGTGGGCAGGGAGAAAATTATCCAGCAAGGAATTATTAAGTGCTGGGCAAGAAACCCCAAACGATATAGATAGAGAAGCCAAGTAGTACTAGAGAACAACAGTGAGAGGAAAGAACTTTAGTAAAGTGCTTGCAGGAAGGGCACCCGTAGCACACACGACCCTCCCTGGATTGGGTGGCCGTGCAGGTTTGAAGTAACAGATGTGGGAGGCAAGAACCAAGTCAGTTCTGGTCTTTGAGGATGCAGTTTATTAAAAAAACAAAAGAAAAAAGAAAGGCACGCAAGCGTACATACACTCTGACTCCGTGCCGGAGGCAAAGCAGGCAACAGAGCAGCATTCTCTTTGTTTCAACAGATTTATAGGCTTTTCTTATGCCAGTAGCAAAACAGGCTGCCCATCCATCAACCCACTGTGCCAAGACAGGCGGGTGAGCTATCCCCCCTGCTGCCAATTACAGGACCTGCCTGAGCGGCAGCGGATGGTCCATAATCAGGCTTCACTCTCCCTTTCCTGTATTGGATGGCGCAGGGGGCGAAGTACCCGCATTAAATTCCTTGACTATTCTCACAGATCTGAAACGCGCAGGGCAGCCTGATCTAGCAATGCAACAGCATGAGCAACCCCCCAAATATGCTTGTTAGTGTAAGGCAAGCTGCTCTAAAATGTGTGAGTGTGTAACACAGGTCCTACCCAGGGGCCTCAGGCCCAACAGGCACATAGTCTTAAATGTCAGACCAAGTACAGAGCATGGGGAAAAAACAAATAACTGGGATTCAAAAACAAAATAATATAATAAAGGCATCACTGAAACCTGGGGGGATGAGTCTCATGATTGAAATGTAGTAATAGGGGGCTCAACTGTTTCACAGAAACTGACTAAACAAGAAAGGAAGAGGAGTAAGCTTTATATGTCAAGGATGTTTTACCTGTAAAAATATATGATGCATGAGGTTGAGAGCATCTGGGTTAGAACTGAGAGAGTGAAAAACAATAGGGATGTTATTGTGGGGGTCTACTACAGATCTCCAAGCCAGCTAGACTTGGATGATGCCTTCCTGAGTAGATGACCACAAATTGAAAGGAGAGATGCAGTGGTAATGGGAGATTTAACTATCCTGAAAATGGCAGTCAAATTCTGCCAAGAGCACAGGTCCAAAAGTTTCCCACTTGCCTTGCAGAGAATTTCATGGTCTAGAAGGTGGAAGAGGAATGAGGGGATCAACTATTTTAGATCTGATTCTGACCAGCAGGGGAAACCCTTTTTAATGGGGTGGAAGTGGTGGGATCCTTAGGCATGAGTGACCATGCTCTTGAATCCATCATTCAGTGGGAAGGGGAGCAAGATAGCCAACATGACTTAGACTTTAAAAGCTGATTTCTGTAAACTTAGGGAACCACTGGCTGAAACTCCATGGTCAAGAATACTGAAAAAAGAAGGGAGTTCATGATGGATGAGAATTTCTTCAAAGTGAAATACTGAAGGCACAATTTAAAACTGTGCCAACAAAATAGAAAAAATGGGAAGTGTCTAAAGAAATCAGAATGGTTGACTAAAGAACTCTCAGCTGAGCTAAGTGTTAAAAGGGAAAAATGTACAAAAAATGGAAGAATGGAGAAATCACCAAAGAGGAATTCAAACAAAAACCAAGGATATGTAGGGAGAAAGGGCAAAAGCTAAAGCACAGAATGAACTTAGACTAGCCAGAGAGATTAAAAACAATAAAATGTTTTTTTTATATATGTCCACAGCAAAATGAAAAACAAGGAAATGATAGGCCACTGTGTAAAAAATGGCCAAGTACTAACAGGGGGGGGCAGAAAGACTAACACCTTCTTTGCCTTGGTTTTCTCCCAAAAGGAAAGAAGTACTAATGGGGGGGGTGGGGAGAGGCAGGGAGCATTCCGGGAAATTTGAGAAATTAGGGGGGAAACATGGCCACACTAGAAATTCCTTCCAGGACCAGATAATCATTTAAGATTTAAAGACTGGGCCCCGGACAAACCCTGTACCCCGCTTGTCACTTCTCTCCAGGATGGGAGCCATTTGTGAGCACCCTTTGGGTTTAGTCAGTCAGCCAATTAAAAAACCCCCTAAAAAGCACCGTCCACCTGCATTTTATCAGCTTCTTTGCAAGAATGTCAGGGGGGGAAATTTGTCAAAAGGGCTTACTGAAATAAAATATGCATTCCACAGCATTCCCTTCATCTATCAAACTCATAACTTATCATAAAAAGAGATTATTGAATGACTTGTTTTTGAGAAACCCGTGTTGACTTTTAGTGATCACACCATTGCTTTCTAAGTAATTACAAACTGACTGTTTAATTATCTGCTCTAGGCTCTTTCCTGGTATTGATATCAAGCTACCAGGGGATTTTTTTGGGCCCCCCCCAAAGGGGGGAAAACGCCTCCCCTCTCGGGGATTTTTTTAAGATTTCTAAAAATTATTCCCTTTTTAAATGTTTGCCAGTTTTTTTAAATTCTTGGAGAATTTATCGGGCCTAGCCCTCAGTGTGGATTTTTCCTGCGAAACCTCCAAACCCCCCCAATCTCCCCCCCCCCCCTTCCCCCCCCCAATTGAGATTTTTCCCTTTTTGGGAAAAAACCCAAAGGGAAAGGGTGTTGAGTCTTTCTGCCTTTTCTTTCCCCAGATTTGGGCCATTTTCCCCAAAAGGGTATATTTCCTTGTTTTTCATTTTGCTGTGGACATATAAAAAAAAAACATTTTATTGTTTTTAATCTTTTGGTGCTAAGTTCATTCTGTGCTTTACTTTTTGACCTTCCCCCACATACCCTTTGGGTTTTTGTTTGAATTCCTTTTTGGGTGATTTCTCCATTCTTCCATTTTTTGTACATGTTTCCTTTAACACTTAGCTAGCGAGAGTTCTTTAGTCAACCATTCTGATTTCTTTAGACACTTCCCATTTTTTCTACTTGTTGGCACAGTTTTAAATTGTCCCTTCAGTATTTCACTTTGAAGAAATTCTCATCCATCATGAACTCCCTTCTCTTTCATATTTTGACCATGGAGTTTCAGCCAGTGGTTCCCTAAGTTTACAGAAATCAGCTTTTTTAAACAAGATGCATGTCTGGCTATACTTGGCTTCCCCTTCCCACTGAATGATGGATTCAAGAGCATGGTCACTATGCCTAAGGATCCCACCATTCCACCCCATTAACAAGGTCCTCCCTGCTGGTCGAATCAGATCTAAAAAGTTGATCCCCTATTGCCTCTTCCACCTTTAGAATAAATTCTCTGCAAGGCAAGTGAGGAACTTGTTGGACCTTGTGCTCTTGGCAGAATTTGACTGCCATCATATATCAGGATAGTTGAAATCTCCCATTACCACTGCATCTCTCCTTTTTCAATTTGTGGTCATTATCCGGGAAAGGATATAAGTCGTCAGGCTGGCTTGGAGATCTGTAGTAGACCCCCACAAAACATCCCTATTGTTTTTCACTCTCTCAGTTCTAACCCAGATGCTCTCAACCTCATGCATCAAATATTTTTACAGGTGAAAACATCCTTGACATATAAAGCTACTCCTCTTCCTTTCTTGTTTAGTCAGTTTCTGTGAAACAGGTTAGACCCCCCTATTACTACATTTCAATCATGAGACTCATCCCACCAGGTTTCAGGATGCCTATTATATCATATTTATTTTGTTTTATTAAGAATCCCAGTTCATCTTGTTTATTCCCCATGCTCTGTACATTAGTGTAGAGACATTTAAGACTATGTGCCTGTTGGGCCTGAGGCCCTCTGGGAGGACCGTGTTACACACTCACACATTTTAGAGCAGCTTGCCTTCACACTAACAAGCATATTTGGGGGGTTAGCTCATGCTGTTGCATTGCTAGATCAGGCTGCCCTGCGCGTTTCAGATCTGTGAGAAAACAAGGAATGTTAATGCGGTACTTCGCTCCCTGCCCATCCAATACAGGAAAGGGAGAGTGAACCTATTATGGACCATCCCCTGCCGTTTAGGAGGTACTGTAATTGGCAGACGAGGGGGAAGCCACCCGCCTGTCTTGGCACAGTGGGTTGATGGGTGGGAGCCTGTTTTGCTACTGGCATAAGAAAAGCCTATATAATCTGTTGAAACAAAGAGAATGCTGCTCTGTTGCCTGCTTTGCCTTTCCGACGGAGTCAGAGTGTATGTACGCTTGGTGCCTTTCATTTTTCTTTTTGCTTCTTTGCTTAATAAACTGCATCCTCAAAGACCAGAACTGACTTGGTTCTTGCCTCCCAGCATCCCTACTTCGAACCTTGCACGGCCACCCAATCCAGGGAGGGTCGTGTGTGCTACAGTGCCCTTCCTGCAAGCACTTTACTAAAGTTGCTTTTCCTCTCACTGTTGTTCTCTAGACTACTTGGCTTGCTCTATCTATATCGTTTGGGGTTTCTTGCCCAGCACTTGATGAATTCCTGTGCTGGGTAATATTGTCTCCCTGCCCACCTGGACTTAGCTGATCACTTTTGCAAGACTGTTAGCAAAAACAGCTACCAAAGGCTGTGAGGTGCAACCCATCCATTGCCAAAGAATCTTTGTGAAAGCAGACCGTGGTCCAGAAACCAACATCATTCCTGGTGGCATCATCTGCAGAGCCAGTTGTTGACCTCCACTACTCTTCTCTCCCTTTGTGGGCCATGTTCTTCAACAGGAAGGAGAGATGAAATCACAACCTGTGCACCAAAGGTCCTTCAGCTTCCTACCCATAACCTCATAATCCTTTGTGATGCGCTGAAAGCTGTGCCTCACATTGTTGTTTGAACCAAAAGGAGGGGGTTACAGTCAGTGGGCTTGACCAGTCTTGTCAGCCTCTCTGTTACATCATGGATTTTGGCCCCAGGGAACAGCACATTGTGATTGATCCTGTCAGGGTTACAAATTGTTGGTTCCATTCCTCTCAGTAAGGAGTCCTCAGCCATAAATCATTTCCTCTAAGGCTTGTCCGAGGTTACTCTTACGTCCTTAAGTAAATCTTTCAGAAAGTTAATTTTTGGGACAATACTGGCTGCGTGTTTCTGAGACTACAGCTCCTTATCTCTACTGGCAGGGGAATTCTAGGCTATTTTTTAAAAGCAGCTATTCCAAGTTCTGGAAATAAATAATCTGACTCCATAATTTGTTGTTCTTTTCTTTTTTTTAAAAATTTCTTGCCACAATTTTGTAAGCAGTTTCAGTATCATTTACAAACTGTTTATTACAAAAAGCTAGGCAGTATTTTTGAAAGGTATTAAGAGAAAGAAGTCAAAAACTACAAAATTCATGCAACACAAATTTTGAAGCATTTGGTCAATTACTTGAATTATTATTCAAGGAACAACTCATATAGATCTTAATATGAGAATTGTAATATTTTCTGGAGGCAGAATCTAAAGCACTAAAATTAGGCATAAATTAGAATCTAATTCACACTTCTAGATTAATAATGTGGATTACAATATAACTACGATTTTACTGTATAGTTCACATCTCAAAAACTGTGAACAAAATATGCATATTGGGGAAGGTGGTATACAAAATGTGTGTATCAGTAAAAGCTGCATGCAATGATATATCAGATCAAATTGAATTTAAAATTTGTGTCCTTGGAGAATACTGCATATGAAAAGGAATATAAATTTTCATGAGTGTCCTCTTTTTAAAAAGTCCTATGAACTTTTTAAAAAAATTAACTGCAGACTGACCCAAAAAATAGATAGATAGGCAGGCCTTGGTTCCAAAGAAAGATGCATATGATCAAGTTTTAGTACATGTTTAGTACACCTCTAAGATCACATTTAATTTTTCTCTGTTGTTCTTTCTGCTGTCACCATTTCTTCTGCTGCCTCCTCCTCCTCCTCTTCCACATTTTATTTTTAACAGGGCATGTTTCATATCTGTTGTAAGGTCTTGAGCCTGGGATGTTAAGAATAGTCTGCCCCCACCCCCAATACTCTACAAGAAAGGGATTTTCTGACTGTTGGGACTCCCTGCTGAGGAAGTTTCAATGAGCCAAGATTTTAAAAAAGAAAAAAGGGGAAAAAATCATTGCTGCCCTACCAATACTAGCTCGGTGGCAGGCTGGTTAGAGAGTCTCCTTTAGATGTGAATTATGCTTAGTCAGACTTAGCAGACAGCCAACAGACCAGGGTCTGAATCTTTGCTCAGCCACGGAAACCTGCTGGGTGACCTTGGGCAAGTCACATTCTCTTATTCTCACAGGAAAGCAGTGGCAACCCCCCATCTGACCAAATCTTATTAACAAAACCATGTTATAGGGTCTCCAAGAGTTGGAAAGGACTTAAATGATTTAACATGGCCAATGGTGCATTGTATCTTTCAAAGGGAACCTCCAGAGCGGCTGGGGGTTGGAGATGGCAACTGTTGTTGGTAGATGTTTGTTGCTCTTCTTCTCTTAATGAGTTTGGAGGCACTTGCAAGCCAAGGACAGCAAGCAGCATCCCAGCTTGTTTCAGGTCCCATTTTGCCCATATTTCTCTCTCTGCCAGAGGCATTCCACATTTGCTTCCCTCCTTCATGTTCCTCTCTGGACAGGATGGAGGAGGCAGCTGCCATTGCATTTGTGTACTGATGGAAAGCTGGTGAAGTAGCAGCCTTCTTGCAACCATGCTAGACCTGATGAGAAGTGCCAGGCTCTTGGCTTGAGCAAGGAGAAGAGCTAATATAGAACTATGGACACACACACTCATGAACACACACATGCACACTTGGAGTAATATAGGGAGTACCCCATGATCTCTCAGCCCAGCTGGGCTTACTCCACCCACCCAAACCTAGGAAAACACCATCACACACTGACAAATGTCTGCCTTTCTCATGTGTTTTTGTAAGATGACCAGCAATTGTTCCTTGAACATTGAGCGGCTTTTGAGAATGTCTCTAGCAGCAGGGTGAAACCTGTGTATATTATTTGTTCTTGCTTTCACAAACAAAAGAAAGAAAGATTTACACCCATACCTTGAACCAATACAATTTGGAAGATAAAGAGTGTGGAAACCATTAACAGTGAAGTGTGTGGAACTCAACCTATGAGGAACAATTGAAGGAGGTGATATGTTTAGTATGGCAAGGAAAAGATTGAGAGGCGGCGTAATAATTGCTTTTGAATATCTGAAGGGGTATATCAAGTGGGAAAATAGAGCAAGCTTGTTTCCTACTGCTGCAGAAGTTAGGGCTCAAACCACTGGATTTAAATCCAAAAGAGGATACTGACTAAATATTGGGAAGAACTTTCAGACTATAAGAGGTGGACTCTCCTTCACTGGAGATTTTTAAACGGGTTGGATGGCCATCTGTCTGGTCTGTTGTAGCTGTGTGCTTCTGCACTGGTAGAGAAGGACTCAGATCCTCCCAAACTCTTTAAGAGTCATTAAAATTTAACTGTGATTCTGAATAAACATGCAGAAGATTGTAGTGTAAATCCCATTGAAACCAATGGAACTAGTTCATTACAAGTAACTTCATTCCCGTTACTTTCAATGATACTTAGCCATCACCAACTTCGGTTGGATCTTGACCTAGTTATATACACAAGTTTACCCATCCTGACTAATTCATCATCCAGTTCTCCTGCTTGAAAGATTTCAGATAAACCTTTAGCTAATAGCACAAGATATTTTCTGGTCTGATTTGCATCCACAAGTCTGTAACCTTTCTAAAGTGGGAGGTATCCTTTCTTCATATAGAAGCAACTAAATATATCCCAAACAACATGGAGTCGGTAATGTACAATAGGAGTTTTTTATACTTGGTTTGAAAGGCAATTTTGGTATATATTTAAATAAAATAAATTGATCAAAACAGAGGTTGATACAAATCACCACTCTGAGTCGACTAGCAGGGTGTCACCATGTGAATCACAGCTGTTAAGTCAGTTTGAGTCAGTATAATCCTGTCATTTTAGATAGGCAGCATCTGGTCCTTCAGCTGTAGATGTACTACATCTCCCATCATCCCTAACCATTGGCTGTGCTAGCTAGGGTTGATTAGCGCTTCAGTCCAGCAACATTGAGAGGGTTGCATGTTCTTCAGCACTCCTGTACTGTTTATGAGAGCAAGAATAGTCATCACTCACAAAGGTTTCTGTCAAGGCACCTGAAGAAAACAGGAGAAAAAGGATGTGTTACCAAAGCAACCCCAAATTGATGCTAAAGTACAAACATGAGCACAAAACATACAGAAATGTGTTGGACAGCTCTTAATGATATTCTCCATTTAGAGTACATATATTTTCACAGGGTAGATTTGTTTGCTGTCAAACTGTGTTGTTGTTCTTGTTGTTATTTCTCTATCACAATCCATCTCCATTGTTATTGTGATCATCATAATCTCCTACAGTGTATTATTTCTGAAGCTGGGGGACTACATTTAGCCCATCCAATTGTTTTCAATTGCCACTTGCTGTAGTTTTCCATCACAGTCCTGCATTTTCCATCAAGAGCATTATAGATAACAGACATTTTCTCCTCTGTCTTCTCTAAGCACTTTAATAGTCTTGCTTTTGCCACTAGTTTCTTCCACTGCATTGGTTTAGGAACCTGCTGATTCTGGGAAAATAAGCACAATGATAGCCAGTATTTTGGAATGTATAGAAATGTAGACTTGGATGTGGAAGATTCAAGTCTACACCCCTATAAGTCATGAAGATCACTTAATGATCTTGGGCCAGTTAACCTATCTTAGCCTAAGCTGCCATATAGTTTCTTATGCCATATAGTTTCTTATATTGTTTTGGGGATAATATGTAAAATAGACACAGTAGAAGCAGGCAGTTTGTTATTTGGCCAGAGTATCACCTCTAGGTTTTAGTCTGAATTTTAAAAGAATTATCCAAGGTCCCAATCCCAAAATATGTTCAGCTCCTAGGGTAGCTCCTTCAATGATTACTCCAAAATCCACATTGTCTCATTGGTGTAGGAACTGCCAGTCACTACTGGGCTAAAGACCTTTGTATCCATTCCTGAGTTTAGGATATAAATATAATAATTAATATATCTAAAAAGTGAAATGCTAATTACTGTTGATAACCCTATTTGCATATAAAATCATATTTGCATGTATAAGGCTGAAGTGCAGAGTGGTAACATTGCTTTCTTTGCCCTTATTTAGAGTTGATGAAACCTTACAATTATAGAAAACCGAGAGGAGGAAACAGGTTATTATATTAACTTCATTGAACAGTAAGCTCTTTGTAACAGAATAAATTAAAAACATGTGTTATGTCAGAAGATTAATGTGCCCAAGAAGTTGCAATGTTCTACTTGTAATGAAAACATAAGAGCCCTGCTGGAGCCAATTGAAAATCTGTCTTATAGTCCAGCATCATGTTCCCACAGTGGTCAATCAGATCCCAATAAGAAGTTCAAAACTAGGACATGAATGCAGCAGGACCTCTCATTCCAGTTCTCCAGTTATTGGTATAAAGAAGTATACTACTGTCTGTGAACCTACAGGTATTAGGCCCCTCCCTAAACTGCAAATCCCAGTATTCCATAGAATGTTGAAAGTGGAATAATAGCACTATAACAGTCTAGTGTGGAAATAGCCTCAGAGTCACTGCAAGGATAACTATACGATGAACATATGCCAGGCATTACCCACAGATTGCTTTGCCACCACTCTCTAACTATTAATTCTGAACCATTTCTGTGTTTTAACTTCCTCCATTGTGTTCCTCCAATATGTTCCAACCTCCACTGCTACCAATCATGAATATTTTCTATTTTAAAAGGGTACAGTTGTGTTATGTTTGGTTTCTGCTTGCATCAATAAGAATTGGTTTTCCTCATTAAAATGACATTGCAGATTGCTTTGTTGAAATCAAGGAAGAATTGCAATAAAACTGCAGGCCAGAAAGCATGTGTTAGAACAGCAAGATTTGGACAAATTAAAAAATGTAGTAGAAGGCAGCCTCCTTCTCCTAGTATTCTTCCCAAGGTCATATGTACAGAATCAGAAGAGTAAACAGAGCCTAAAAGTACTTGATCATAGTCATATTCCATGAATTGGAAGCATTGTGTCTTTTTTGAGGGGGTTTCTGTTGAGATACTAGAAAAATTACTCTGTGATAGCCAGAAAAAATGAACGAATGAAAGCTAAAATGCAGCTGTACAAGAAAAAAACAAATTGTAATGTTGAAGAGCTTTTAGAGTTGAATCATTTGTTCTTTAATTCATTGTTTTAACCAGTTTATATACAAAAAACGGGGAAGGAAAATTAATAATCATACAGATATTACATATTTATATATATTTTTCTTTTCTTCCTTTTTCTCTTTTCTCTTTCTTTTTCTTCTCTGAAATAGAATATATATATAAAGAGGGAAATTATTAAATTCGTGCGGATAGGTGGGAGGGGGATATCGGCTGATTGTTATATAGAACTCAATTTTATTAGCTGTAGCGTTTAATAAGAAAAGCCTTTCAGATTCTTTTGTATTACTTTTTTTCATTTTGTGTATAATACATACTGGAAGTGAGAGAGAAATTTTTGAAATCAGATGTACTGTTTACCCAGTGACCAGCAAAAAGTGATCTAACCCTCACATGTTTAAAATCAGAGATTTGCTTATTTGATGTTTTTAATTTTTATAATGTAAATAAGATGTTAAGGCAAAGATGTCTGTAATATACCTTTTTCAATAAATAAATATAAATATAAAAAATATAAAAAAAAGCCCTTTGAGCAGGGATGTGCCATGTATGAAAAGACAAAATAAAGGGTGCCTTACAAACAAGTACTTGGGGACGGTTCTGTCATTAGGCAGAGTGAGAAGTTTGTCTCTGCTTGTAAATTTTAGGAGGTAGAAGCAAGATGTTGGAGGAGAGAGCTGTGCCCTGTACTGTGTTCCATCCTCCCAAATTACCCTGCCGCCTTCAAGTACCGTGGAAGTGTTGAAGAAAGATGGAACTGCCAATTCAGTCAGCTTTTTTATGTGGATTGGCCATCTCGCCCTTCACCTCAGGCAACAGAATATCATCAAATTGGTCTGGCAAATACTAACATACCTGGGCTGTATTTAGATGTAATAGTACTTCCTTTGGCAAATATATCATTTTACAGTTGCATTCCCTGTGTAGTATTATACACAAATGCCTTCAGGTTGTTTGGCAGTATATGATTTTTATTTATTTATTTATGGTTTGTTTGTTTTTTTGCCGTACATATATATACAGTAAAAAAAATAAATAAAGTAAAACTATTTGCCATTCCACTGACTCAGGCCCTTTCCACACGGGGGACGTGGGAACGGGGCAGCGCACGCAGAGACGGATCTTACCTGAAAACGGGTTGCTCCGTCCCTGCGGAGAGCGCGCGTTCGCCGCTCCACACGCTGGCGAGTTTCGGCGGCGTTCGGCGGTGCCCAAAATGGCGGCCGGCGACTTCCGGCGGCGCTCCGCCAATCAGGGCAGCGCGCCAGCCGGAAGCCCGCCCCCAGGCAGCTCTGCAGGGACGCGCTAGCGCGTCCCTGCAGTTTCACACAGGGCGCTGCAACGGGTTAGCGCGCTCGCGTTTCGTAAAAACCACAGAAAATGTGGTTTTTAAAAAACGCGCCGCGCCACCCCTTGCGACCGCGCTAGCGCGGTTTGAGGTGTGGAACCTCCACTATTCAAACCGCTCTAGCGCGCTCCACGGTGTGGACGACCTCCGGATGAGTCGCCCTAAGCCGTTTTTTTTTCCCCCGTGTGGAAAGGGCCTCAGATTGGGTCACAACCGCACTACTTATTACAGTTCTGTCTTCCCTGATCCCTTCTTCAAATGGGAAGCTTTTTAAAGAATGAGAAAAAAATATGTGTCTGTAAAGTTTCTAAGGCCATAATCATATATACATCTACTGAGCAATTGAATCTACTTGACCACGTATAGGCTGCAGTTCTATGCTCAGTTACCTGGAAATAAACTCCTTTGAACTCAGAAGGCTTACTTGTGAGCAGATGTGCATAGAAATGCACTATTAGTCACCTAAAGTATTACTGTCTAAAGATATTCTTGTAGTTCACAGCTGGAAAGAAGAAAAAAAGTTGAAAATGGTGATGTTGGTTAGAGAACTGAAAAGAGGTTATGTTAAATTACACACTTTTTCTAATGTATTCCTGACATCTGCTGTAGATACTTAATGGCAAAGAATGGCCAAAAATTTCCAGAAATAAAGGTAGTAAAGTGGTTTTTTAAAAAACAAAATGGCTAAGCTTTAGCTTCTCTAGGTTGAAGACTTTCAAAAATGCTGAAAACCTTTATAATTTAAGCATCAGATTCACCTTCAAAAGGATCCACCAGTGTGCTTATAGTTTAATCAATATTAATCTCAGTTGGAAGGGTAGCTATGATTACTAATTGAAATAAGGATAAATTATATCTGATAATGCTTGTGTGTATAATAGTTAAGATGCTTCATACCAATATCCTCCTGCCATAGTGTCACTATAATAAATGCATTTTAAAAAAATGGTACTTAGACATAATGGCACAATCTAGCCAGTCTGCTGAACTTTTGAGATACATTGAGTTCAGTGGCGGTGAACAGAGTCCTGCTTAAACTTTCACTTTTTGCGGAATATGTCAGAGGTGGGAAATGTTTGGTCCATTATATCAAACTATAATTCTCATCAGCCCTAGCCAGCAAAGGAGAGAGATGATGGGAAGTGCTGTCCAGCAACATTTGGGAAGACAAACAGTTCAGTCCCTCCTGTACGTGTTTTAGCCCTTCAACCTGTTTTTCCTTGTGCTTTACCTTGTGCCACATCTGGCCAAGTTACTACTTAAATAAGAATAGCATAATCCAGCAATGATTATGCAAGGCTGATCTTGTGGCATGAAGCTCAGTGTGTTTTCTACAAACTCAGTGCTTTTTCTGCAAGTAAGTGTGTGTGTGTGTGTGTGTGTGTGTGTGTGTGTGTGTGTGAATGATTTTTTTTTCATGGAATATTCAACAAAATTTGACAGTATTTAAAAGCAGCTGCATTTCTGTACAATGTGTTCTCAATTTACATCTTGAGACCATAACATAATGTATTCTACATACCTATTTAAGAAGAATAAATTCTTATTTTCCTCTCTTGAAATTTATTTGTGTAGTTCTCAAATAGACCAAGAAGCCATTCTGTAGAACTCAGAATCTTGCTGATTGCTTTTGTGCTTTTTAATAGATTCAAATAAAGACGTTGTGTGACTTCTCTATTGGATTTTTTTTTCTAGTGGAGCGATACAGCTGATTTAGTGGGTGGAGGAAATATCAAACAATATTCCTGTTTCTGCGTCATCTTTGTGGTACGGTTGCACATATACACTCAGGGCCTGCCTTACCATGAGGCAAAGTGAAGCAATTGCCTCAGGCACCAGATGCTGGGAATTGGCAGTGAGTTGTTGTAGGAGAGAGCTGTGTACCATACAGCCTGCTCTTTGCCCCCTAAAGCAATCAACTGCCTTTAGGTGCTGGCCAGGATAGTGTCTCAACTGTCAGTATTAAAGAAAGATTGATCTGCTGGTCCCATTGGCTTCTGCATAGGAAATGAAAGAAGATGCCTGATGGTTCTTTACCTCCTACACTAAAATGTCTTGAGCTAATTTTGTATAAAGGTTGGCACACTGTGTATCTAGTTTTGTCCCTCTTTGGTGGAAAACTTGTTGATCCATCAGAAGCTTCCACACGTGGCAAGTGGAGAGCTGATTTCGCCCAATTCCCCCTGTCTTCTGCAGCCCCCTGTCCCATCACCAGAAGGTTCCAATTTCTTGAACAGACTTTGGGCCATGATGCATGGGTTGAAGAAGGAAGTAGGGCCAAAATATTTTCTCCCCTTCTCCTACCTTTTTCAGCTTATGGAAGCCTCCGCTTACTGAAAGCACGATCTGTGAATGGAAGGATAGCAATGGATGTAAACCACAATACCTAAATGCCTTAGTAAATCTCTCTCAATTGCATGTGGTCAGATATTTCAGGATTATTTCTAGAGAAATGCACAAAAGGCAAACTATATTTTTAGCTGGGCTAAATTAACATATCTTAAAATATTTACAGTATAGAGTACTACCCCAGCCATGATGTGTTATGCACTTCAACAAGGTCTTTTTAAAGTGTCTGTAATTGCTTTTTGTGGAGTATGTTTTTATAAATAATTTCTATGATCATAAATGGTATGCTGCTATCATTTTCTTTGACGAACCAAAGTACTGTAATTCCTGAGAGACACAAACAAAAGCTGGTTGTGGCTTAGTTCTAGGAAAAGTCATTATATCACATTTTACTTCATACAATGGTGGATATCCATTTTCAATTACTCCCCAAATATACTGTCTAAAGCAGCATCTCAGGATTTGTGTGATTTTTAGATGTGCAGCTCTGATATGTAATTCACTGGGAGTGTCACCATTCCAGTTAGCACAGGAACATTCAAGTCTTTGATTGCACTCTTGGTTATCCCAAATACCTCACAACTAGCTCAAGGTGATGATGTGAGATGTTGAGAGGTGAACTGCTACTGGAGGGAAATCTGTGAAGAGTGCCCCTTTGAATCCAACCCATTTATATCAATTATAAATAATTATGGGCCTGTATGCGCAACAGTAAAAGAAAAACATATCTGACATGAAGCATTCTTTAAAAAACAAGCTGTCTATGAGATGTGCAGTAGCAGAGAGGAGAAAGAGATGTCAAATATGTATGAGAGTAAGTGTGTTTTGGAAAATAATAATGAAATGCCTGGCCATGTTGCCTGTTAAAAATTCCTTTTAATGTTCCCTCGTTAAAACTTCATTTTATCCTACACTGGAAAAGAGAGTAGTCCAGAAGTATTTAAGTGCATTTTTAATTATTTCCATCAACCAAAGTGGTTTTCCTGAGAAATCACAGTCCTACATTATCTTTTACATCAACAGCACAACCCCAAAATAAATATATGACCTTTGCAGAGAAACACAGACCATTGATGTCACACAGAGAAGACCTCCCCATTGACATATTCATCTGAGGCAAGTAGCAGAGTTCTGTGACATCTAAAAGATAAGGCTTAAATAAAGTTTCTAGTGCTGAGTAAAGTAAATCCATTGACTCAGATGCTGACTGGTAAGCCAACACTTACATAAACCCCATTGATCTCATTGGGACTAGCAACTGGAGTCAAAGATGTGGGGTGGAAAAAAATCTATGATTTTTTTTTCTAATGCTATATGCTATTTGAGGAAAAGTTTCCACATTATTCATATACATGCACACATACGCAGACACATTTGTCCATCGTCTGGGCTGCAGAGTTTTTCCTTACAATTAGGTATATTGAATCAGACTTTTCTCCATTTGAAATGGAACTGATAAGTAGTGCAGAGAGTGAGTGAATGAACCTGATGGCTATACCACTGCAAAAGAAAGTTAAACTGTTGATATATCAGGTAGGTTTGTGGGGTTTTTTAGAAAAATGATATTCTTTCAACTGTTGTCATTTTTGTCAATATGTGGGATGTATATGCTATGCTTTTATATTATTATAAATATTTCAATATGTTAATTTCCACATAAAACTTAGAATGTGTTTGAATATAACATTTAAATCAAACATGTATAAATAAGATTATTTAGAGGATTGAAAAAATATCCAGAAAAGTAAAGCCTTTTGACGTCTGCTTTACCCAGAAAATCCACATCACTTGGTCAGATTTAGGCATTAGAAATGTAATATGAGCTTTTGTAGACTGTAACCCAACTATTACAGTTAGCCTGAAACTGGGCTTTTAATTTAGCCCTACAGCAAATTGAAAACAGGGCAGGGGCTATTTTTGCCTTCCTGTGCCTGCACATTTCAGTACATTTCAGCTTGCTTAAAGAGGGATGATGTCACTTCTAGCTACCATTTCGTCCAATTTTCAGCTGATTTTTTTGTTTTGTTTTGTTTTTTTGTGTGATTTGAGGGGACGAGGGAAGTTAGGGGAACAAACTGTTGTCTTTTTGTGTTGTTTTGGGAAATTTGAAGTTATTTGGAGCCCTAAAATACCCCAGAATCAGCCAAAAAGAGCATAAATTTTATTGGGGATGATCTGGTTGGTTTGAGGGGCTTCTGGTGGTGTCCCAAAGGCCACTGCTAGCAGCTCCAAGGACTGCATGTGGCCTGTGGGCTGCACTTTGCCCACCTGTGTTCTGCTATGAGACTGGTGCATGCACAGATCAGCTACTGAGAATTCCAGATTCTTGCTCAGGAGCCAGAGATCTTCCCCCCACTTCAAGACAGTGATGTATTCCCATTTTTACCTTACACTGATGTACTTAGAAAGTGAGAAGAATAGTGAGTAAAACAGACGCTGAAAAAGAAAAGAAAAGATTGAAAGAAAAGAAATGCAGAGAAACTGTTGAATGCTTTCTTTAAATTCCTTGCCACCATATGTAATCTCTAGAAAATGGCATTTTTTCTGTAACTGACCCATTGTACTGTATGGCAGCAGAGCTGTTCTTGATTCTGTGACTTAGAAGGAAACTAAAAATAGATGTTTTCTGAATTAAAGGCTTGTAATGACTCTAAATAGAGCTAAACATGGTATTTGCTGTAACCTCCTTGATGTAATGATGCAAATTGTTAGTTGTTGCTTTTGAGCTGCCTCTGGGCTTTAATTTGTTTTGTATATGGATACTAACCCTTTTACTGTAAAAGCCACATGCTTCTAACTACACATGTCTACGTCTACATATGCATATTTATCAAGCTCATCGTAGCCCTAAGAATATTCTCATCCCTCTGCTTTAGTCTGAGGTTCCTTTATTCCTATAAAGATCAACTGACATATTCTTATACCTTATCCATAGCTCTTCACCCATATATCATTATTGATGTATGCTCCCAATTTCAGTGGTTGCAGACAACTATTTGTGGTGAAATCTATCTGCATATTTGAAATAGTGTCTTTTGTGTTTTGTGACACTTCAGATGTTGTGAGACAGTAAAGCTTTGTGCTAGAACCGAATTTAGTTTTACATATTTTAATCTCTGTGTAAATATAGCTTGGACAACATAATTTTTATCTGTGGATCTCAGAATTATGGAAGCTCAAGGTCTTTGCAAAGGGTTGGAAAAGGGAATACTGTAAATGAAAGACCATAAGGATGAAACATATCATCTTGATATAACTGGTCTCTGAGGTGTAATACCGTCTTTGACAAAACATATATCTGGAGTTTGTGTGTATGTGTGTGTGTCATGAGAACAAATGAAGTAGCTTTCTATGTTTAAAAAAGCCCTAACTTGTTGGGCTCATTAAAAACATAGTTTTAACTAAATATTATCTTTCACTGAAACTTTTGAGAATCCTATTTCCCAATCTTCCCCTAGGCACTACCAAGAGGTAGTACAGCATGATGTCCTCTCCTATGTGGTAACCCTAAATGCACCAACCCTTATTTACACATCACTTTTCCAGCTAGGCTCTGGGCATAGCTTGAAACCAAAAGGTTCTAAAAGCTTTCATTGGCAGTGATGGGAAAGTGGTATAGAATATTATATCAGAAAGATAAATTTCTAGAATATACCTGTATTTGAAGAGAATTGAAAATTGTATTTTAATAATATACTTCATATAGCATTAGATATCTTCCTGTTTGGGCTGATTTGTTTTTTGACTGCATGATCATCTATGCTTCTCAGCTTATTTAAAATCAGTGAATATTTCAAATTTATTGGCTGGCATCCTGTTAATGGTTGTTACAAGTGTATGTATCTTTTTATGGCTGTTGCAGAAGGTGAAATTCATTATCCCCCTCACACAATGACCCCATCCCTTGAAGTCTCGCCTTTCTTTTCGTGGCCAGTGGAGAGTGAGGGGCATCAGAAAAGTACCTGTCTGTATCCCTGTACTGAGATGCAGAATGACTAAAGGTGTTGTCCAGGACCACCCAGTGGTCTTCTAGAAGTTCCAGAGGATGACATTATCATTGTGTTTCTGGCTGTAGGGATATAGGCAGGCATTTCTCTGATACTATCCACTTTCCACTGATCATTAAATGGCCATAGAGGGAGGTACAGGAGGAAGGTGAGTCCTGCAGAAAGGACAAGAAGAAACATGGGATGAACTTTACACTACATTTCCCAATGCAGGATCTTGGCCAGTTTTTCACAGTTCTTGTTTCTGGTATTTACAATTGGTTACCAAAATTGCCATGATAGGTGAGTACCTTTGCCAGGAGGACTATAGCCCTGTAGATTCTCCTAAAACTTTAATTGGCCTTTAGTGTCATCAGCCATGATATCTTCCTGGACATGTTTGCTAAGGTTGGGATCGGGAGCACTGTATTGGGCCAACTAATAGGTAACACAGAAGCAGGATGTATGAATGTAAATTCAGCCCAAAGGCCTGGCAAAATATGAAGACTTTAAACACGTTACAAAGTGTGGGTCAGCCAACCTCTCAAGGTAGGAAGTTCCACAAATCTGGATGCTACAACCCCAAAGACCCTGTCCTGCCACCAAACCAACTGGGCTTCTGATATCAACAGGACTTGAAACAAAGCCTCAGATAAGAATGCACTGCACAAGTGTTCTGCTCCCAATTCATACAGAGTTTCCTGCCTGTCTAGAGTACCATCACTTACCTGCAGGAGACTTGTGCATATTCATTGGTCAGAGTTTTGCAACGTTCATTAGGCAATAAGTTGTAAAAGACTTTGACTAAGATCCTGTACACTTTTTGCATAACATGTCTTGCATACTTTGTCAGAGTAGTTATGCTGGATCCACAGTTGTGCCGCTGATTATATATAACTTGTGCCTAGGTTTTGCATTTACCAGCTGCAGAATGGCCAAATAGGTTACAACCCACCAAGTCAAGAGAGAGAATGGGCTGTGTATGTCCCTGTAAAACAATTAGCTGCATTAGGAGCCATACTTACATAGTGTCTGAGAAAGCACAGCTGCTTGCACAACTGTTTTTACAGTTGTATAATAGTGCCCCAGCAGGATTCCACTCTGTCTCCCTGCTGTCTGCTGACTGTCACCTTCATCTAAGGAGTAGAGATTTGATGCTGGACTTTGACTGAGCAAGTCATTTAGTAAGAGATTGTGACACCTGAGCAATGGATCTGGTAAGCAACTGGTCCCAAAAATATGTTTGAACTGCTGTGATTAAGTACAAATTCATGCTGAAATTTCCCTAGATGAGGATTTACTCTAGCTTCCCTTCTCAGATAAGGGCAAATAGTAACTTAATTCTAATTGGTGAGTGCTTCATGATTCTTTCTGTTTTTCACTAATGCCTTCCCTCAAGGACCCCCTGTGCTGGAAGTTGAAATCGTTGTATGGTTCAATATTCTATGCACACACAGAGTGATGTATGCTATTTCTGATGTTGCGGGGACACTTGCTCTAAGAGGAACTTCAAAGTATACCTTAGGGTTTGTTTTTTTAGTTGAATTGTGTTTGTTAGTAACATAACACTTCTTTGCTATTATTATATCTCTAGCTCTTGTGGCATTTAGATTATTTTTATTTATTTATTTTAAAATCTTTATTCTAATGTCTCCATTAAAAATTTAACCATAATGGCAGTTCTAATTAGTAACAACATCTAATGGATTTGGGGATATTTTGCGTTGTTAGAGTGATGACATGAAAGTTCTCTCAATAAGTTACCATGTGTTAGGGGAGGTTGTGTATCATTCCTCTGTCAGTTAATGTACTTGATAAATTTATGCCAAGTAGCATAGGAGTTATCTAATTAGTAACAACATCTAATGGATTTGGGGATATTTTACATTGTTAATGACATGTAAACTCTCTCCATAAGTTTCCATGTGTTAGGGGAGGTTGTGTATCATTTCTCTGTCAGTTAATATATTCGATAAATTTATACCAAGTAGCATAGGAGTTATCTTGGCTAGTTCTGGGGGACTTTTTAGTCTAGACTTGTTTGGTAAATTTGTCTTTTAAAGCTAGTTCCTAGAGTCTTTTGTACCATTTTGTAGTAGGAAGTTCTTTGACTGACTTCCAGTTGACCGCTGTTTCCATTCTTTCTACCACCCAGAAGAATGCCTTTGTGGTTCTTTGTAAAGTCAATCTTTATTGCATCTCTAAAAGGCACTGAGATATTTTACCTTTCTAAGATCACAGCTGACGCCAGCACCTGCCACCCCCAGGCAATTGCTGAGGTCTAAGTGCCCCAGCTGGACTCACTGGCACTGGCACTGTGGCCTTTCCACCTGCCAATACACTTATCTGATGACAGCATCTGAGCCTGGGAAACCACCCACTATGTTAAGTTGGATCTGGAACACCTAATATAACATCACTGCAGGGCACTGTGGGAATATAACATGGTGGGTGGCTTCACAGACTCCTCTCCTACAACTTGATAAACTCAGAGTATTGGAGGCAGCACTCGTGGGTATCTTAAAGACACTGAAGTCTTCTTTTTAATAATAAAGTGTCAGTACACCAAATCTTAGTTATTCTTTGTACTTAAAATGATTGCATATGTTAATATCATACATGTAAGCGATTTTTTGGAGAAAGGATTTAATCGTTTTAGAAGAGAGAGAAAAAAGTCTTGGGTTCAACAATTACCCAATTTGAAGTTTCTGAAGCTAGGTTTGTCTTATGGTTAAAGTGAAATTAGTAGGGTACAGGTCAAGAATTTCCCAGAGAACTCACTGGGAATACAACTTCTTATAAAAATGTGTCATTGTGGAAAATTAAAATAAAACCACTGTATAATATTTTATAATAATCAGTAACTCTTCAGAAGTCTATTGATGTTGCACAACTGGATGTTTTCTTTGCTCTCATTTATAAAGGGAGGGCAAAGAAATATTAAATTCCTCTGAAAACTGAAAGTTCAGATTGCTTATACCCCCACTAATACATTCAAGATGTTCATATTAGTGGGACTTGGCATTGTTCTGGCTTATGAGTTCCAAGCAATTTAACCTGCAATACCCTAGTAAAGATTTCAGAAGCTACTAAATGAATGCTGGTACACTTTTTAAAAAACATAATTATCTTTTTATTATTTCTCAGAACTCATGTATATCACTGTAGTGCCCACCCGTGTTCAAAAGTGCCAGAGCTTTACAGTTTGTCTCTGTCTCTCAGAAAGAAATATATACATCTGTATGTTGTCAGATTATACATAATGCTTTGGGATTTATACATATCTCATGTTAAATAGATCAGAAGTATTTTTGTTTTGTTTCTTTTACTGCATGCTGTGAATGAACCTCTGTAGATCAACTGCAGTGTGAATCTTGCTTTAATTCTTTATTCCTCATCTAAATTCAAGCTGTGCTCCAAAGAAACAGATTGATATGTAGACAGTTACCGTGGTTAGAGGCCATTAGAAATGGCATTATGTGGCATAAAAGGCTGCCACCAAATGCATGAACATGCCATCACCGCCACTGTTATGAGCTTGCAAAAGTCCTTTCCACACCCAGGTCATAGAGAGGGATTAGATCTCAGTTAATGGATCTTTTGTAATTATTTGGGTGAGTATTGCTTTGCAACAATCATTTGCTTTGATACAGGGATAGGTGGCTTGTGGTCCTCTAGAGGTTGCTGGGCTGCAACTCCCATCAGCTGTAGCCAATTGTGAAAGATCTTTGAAGATGAGTTTAATAACATTGGAGAATTACATATTCTCCAGCCCTGCTATAACAAATAACATACATGGATGTTTGTCAACATATTGATATCAAGGATGGAAGTCCAAAAGTAGTGTGGTGTTTGTAGTATTTTATAGAAAACAAATAATTGCTTCAGGAATATATAGAAACCTTTTGGTTACTGGGATCACACTGCAGGATGCATAGCAGTTATGCATCACTATAAGAATTTAAACAATTATTATCCAAATGCAGTGAGAGAATACAATGTTCCACTCATATCTACGTCCATGTATGTGCATGTCTGCACCTTGACTTCACTTGTTTCATTATAGAATCATAGAGCTGGAAGGGGCCTTATGGGCCATTGAGTTTAACCCCTTGCTCAGTATAGGATCTCTAGCTAAAGCATCAGCAGCAGGTGGCTGCCCAGACTCCTTTGAAGCTGTCCAAAGGAGAAGACCCTACCATCTTTCTAGGCAATAAATTCTATTGCCAAACCAGTCTTACTATCAAGAAATTCCTTCTAACATTCAGTCAAAACCTAGTTTCCAGTAACGTTAAACCATTAGACTTACTGCTTCCCTTTGGGGCAACAAGCCTTCACCCTCTTCTCTGTAACAGCTGTTGAGGTATTTAAAGAGTGCAGTCATGCCACCCTTCAGTCTTCTCTTCTCCAAACCAAACAAGCCCAGTCCTTCAAATTTCACTCATATTTTTTATTCCCCATACCTCTTATCATCTTTGTTGCCTGATTTATGGTGACCCCCTCCCTCATCATTAATTTCACAGGGTTTTCTTCAGCATGGAATACGCAGAGGTAGTTTGCCAGTGCCTTCGCCTTAAACGTAGCTACAGCTCCTGGTATTCCTTTGAGGTCCCCCATCTAAGTACTTACCATGCCTGACCTTGGATTGGACGTAATCTGGTGCCTTCATGGTATTTGGGCATATTCCTCCTGCTGCTAAATTCCTACTAATTAACAAAAGCTCTTATATATAGGCACTTTCATTAACTCATATAATGTAACTTGGTGAAAAATGTAGGTAGATGTTAAGCAGTCCTGATCTGTTATTAAATGTTCATTGATTCAGCTGCTTTTCTGGAAAAGCAGGGTAATTCATCTACTGTGTAAAAGTCAAAGTTTGTGAGTTTGTCCGTTTGTCTGTGTCAGGTAGGCCAAGACCTCATACGATTGGCTGTGTGAGGCGAGAAGACCTCGTATGATTGGCTGGCTGTGAAGATTCTATGGAATTCTGGGGTTGGCAGTTCAGGGAGGGGCCTTTAGAATTCTCAGCTGGAGAGCTCTTGGCCCTCAGGCCAGTTGCTGTGGAGACGAGGCCCAGCAGCAAGAAGGAGGGCAGTGTATTCCCTCAGAAACTGAATCTCTGTTATGTTAACAACTCTGAATACAGATTGGATTGGGGACTATGGGGGAAAGTTACAGGTATTGGACAAGGCAGTTTGGGGAATTACAGACACAGGATCTCAAATCTGTGTATTTCAACTGCATCTAATTCCTAAGGTAAGGTAAGGTAATTCCTAAGGTATTTCTAACAAGTGTTACCTATGAGAAAATAAAATCCCGGGCAACTCTGGATAAATACACTAGTAATCTTATAAATCACAATCAGGGGCTGGTGCCATACTGTGGTTTTTTTTACCTCCAAACCAGCGGACACTCAGAAATGTAAGTCTTGATGATGCCATCATGTACCCAAGCAGACAGAACAAAACCAATTGCCTGGCTCACATAAACCAATGGCCTTTCTGTGTCACAGCTACTCAGAACAGTATCATTGGCCATTTCCTCACGACATTCTTACAGCGCGATTATTCCATTTTCAACATCCTATGGAATCCTGGGGTTTGCAGTTTTGGGAGAGGCCAGCTGGCCCCTCCCGAAACTGCAAACCCCAGGTTCCATAGGATGTTGAAAGTGGAATAATTGCGCTATAGGTGTCGTGCGGAAATGGCCACTGTGATGCATGCTGGATTTAGGACAGCATCACAGGTCATGTGAGTTGATAGTTGAAGGTGGTACCCACTTTGAATATACTTTAATATGAATTTATTCCTTTTTAGCATGGTGGCATGTGTTGGAAAAATTATTAGTTTAGCAGGAGCGTGTAATGTTAATTAAATGCACATGAAAACTTCTGTGTGTGTGCATACACATGCGCATGAACAATGTAGATCTAGATAATAATCTATTAGTAGACATTAAGAAATGAAATGGTGACTAGCATTACAGTATCTAAACCAGAAAGTTGTCAAAATCTTGTGTTTGGTTATGATAAATACTTTTAAAGGATCTGGTAAGTACTCTGACATGTTTAAAAATAAGATATGTTTCTCTTCACTATTTGAAAGTGGTCCCCCTTCCCCTGTGCAGGGAAAAGACATTGGCCGTTTCTGCACTAGACTGTTATAGTTCAGCACTAGACTGTTATATTCTACTTTCAACATCCTATGGAATCCTTGGGTTGGCAGTTTAGGGAGGGGCCTTTCAGACCCCTCCCTAAACTGCAAATCTGAGGATTCTATAGGATGTTGAAAGTGGAATGATAGCTCTATAACAGTCTAGTGCAGAAATTGCCATTGTTTTCTTTATTTGGTTTTTGACCCAACGGTAAGAATTTTGCTTCCTTGAGCCTTTAATCCTTGATCAGTAAAGGCCACTGCTGTAGATCAGTGCAGTAATGAAGAAGCTGAAGACTCATAATCTCCTAAATCTTAGTGGGTGGGTGGTGCCACACCTTAAGCTCTGTAAAAGCCAAGCAGCTGTAACCTGTGATCACATTCCAAACATCTGTACTGCAAATTTAAAACCTTAAACAACATTAAGTTTTCCTGTTTTTTTTGTGTGTTTTTTTGGTTGTTGGAGCTTTTCTTGCTCTGAACAAAGATGATAGGGAGAAAAAAAATCCAACTATGTATTTCAGAAAGTGCAGGGACTTAGTTGCATGTGTCATCCAGCATAATTCTCATTTAATGTTGAAGGGAGGAGTGCAGGATGAGAGCTGCTAAAATGTGCCATAAAACAGTATTACCACTGGAGATCCTGACAAATATTTAATATATAAATATTGATTTTTATATTCATTGGAAGGTCATTTTAAACCAGTATGTTTTGTTTCACAGAAAAGATTTTTACATAACACCTCCCCCCACATCTGTTAGCATCCAGCTGTTGCTGGAACGTCTTGTTGCTTGCTCTTTGCCTTTTACTTTTTAGTAGCAGTTACAACATCATTTTTCCCCTAAAGTGAAGGACAGCTAATAAAGAAGGAACATGATTGTGCTCACCAGTAAATGTACTCTTCACTGTTTGGTTTCTGTACACAACAGCCAAGTTAAGCAGCAGGCCAGCCAATCCTGTCATCATAGATTATCCAACTAGCAGTTTGTCTTGCTTGGATTAGGCAGGACTGTTGCTTATTCTCATACAAGGGACCCACCCATGACTGGAATGGAAAGAGAATTTGCCAGGAGAAGCTATCCCAGAGAGAAGGAGGCAGGGACAAGTGCTCTACATGGCTGAGGAGAAGCATTCTTTCCCAGAAACTTCCCAATGAGAGATGTTTGTCACATTAGATTACGGGTACTACCATAGAATTTGATTTATCTGAATACACATTTATTCAGTTGTAACTGTTGTTCTCTCACACAATGAAGTGGTTTGTGTTGCCTTTTCTATCTTGACATATGTTGTAGAATGATACTTCCTGAAACTAGACAGTTTGCATAGCAGACTAATCTTATTTTTGTACATATGAAGTTGATTATATAGTGTGAAATTATTTGTCTATCTAGTGGCTAGATTCTAGCCTGGACATGTCTATTCTGACTCGCCATAGTATTCCAGAAACTCAGGCGGAGCTTTTCCATATACAAAGCAATGCAGATTATTACTTGCTTTGATTTAGGATGTTATGGATTCTGTGCTGTAGGCCACTGCTAACAATGAGTCATGCATTTGAAAAGTCCAAACCTACCACTGTAGGAAACACCTAATAGTAAGTTTTGGTGCTGTAGAGTGAATTTATATCTTACGGAATAGTTTTAACTTTCTCATCAGATCTTTAAAGTCACTAGGAAACAGTGGCTAAAGTTGTTTGAGTTGGAAAGACTTAGATTTTCTAGAGAGCTGAAAGCAATAAAACTAATGAGATGGGGATTACAGCAATGCTAGCAGAAACCTCAGACTGAATCCAACTCAACACAGGCTGGAGCCTATTTGAAAGCCAATGTTGTGGCAGTCAGGGCCACCTTATCCATTAAGCACTTTAAGCATAGTGTCTAGGGCAGGGCTTTCCAAATGGTGTGCCATGACACATTAGTGTATTGCCCGAAGTGTGTAGGTGGAAATGTATGTTATTATTTATAAATCATATATTTTTGGAAATACATGAAAAGTTTTTATGAGATATGTTGTGTATCCATACATTTTATTATTACAATTTATGTATGTGTCTGTATCTCTTATGAAAGGTTAGTTTAACCTCCAGTTTGCTAGTAAAATTGAATTACTGTGTCGCGAAATGATGCATGTCTAAAAAAGTATATCACCAACATGGAAAGTTTGGAAAGCTCTGGTCTAGGGCCTATGAAAATTTCAAGATCTACAAAAATAAGATTAACAAAACAAAACAAAAATACAGGCATTGGGTAGGAAAACATTTCAAAAGAAGATATTTTATATTTTCATTCACAGAAATTATAAATAGAAATTTTTAAAAACAAAAATAAGTTTATTAAACAACAATTCTTGAAAACATCAACTTATCATGAATCACATACATGAATCAAATACAAGAGTGCCTAGGGCCTACAAAAACCTTAACGCAGTCCTGGTGGCAATGTGGGCAGCAAATTATTTTTTTTTTCTCTGTTACCTTTGCACCTGCAAAGAGCCATCCAGCAGAGCTGATTCTAGTGGTTTGGAGCCTTTTACTAGCCCACAGGAGAACTCAGACTGCTCATCAGCTCACTGTGAAGAGTTTGCTTGGCACTTTGAAAATATAGTCACTCAGGTTTGTTTTTCTGACTTGGACAATGTAATTGATACAGATCTGGTAGATGTAACTGCAAATACTTTTAATGATATGTTGTTTTAATGGTCTGCTGTTCTGCTGGTTTGTATCTTTGTCTTCTAGTAGATTTGTTTTAAAGGTATTTGATTCTACGGTCTTTTAGTTGTATTTTGACAATAACATTTTATACATTTTACTCTGTCTTTTAAATGCTTTTAACTGTATTTGTTTCAATTTTCATAATCTTCCTTGAATTCTATTATTGTAGTAAAGAGGGAGGAGGAGGAGGAGGAGGAGGATTGATGGGGACCCATTTCTGGGGACCCATTTCTGATAGTCTGTAGTATTTGACATGTTATTGCCAGTATTGTTTGCATTAACATCTCATCTGTTATGCAAGTGCAAGCAGTTAAGATTATAAAACATTAATAGATCAGAAGTCCTCTGTGACTGTCTGATCACTGTAGGAACTCTGGAACAGAGGAAGTATAACGAACCACAAGAAACAACAATTGGATGACACCTGTAATTCTTCATATGATGCATGTTATTACTCTCAGTTGGTGTTGGCAGTGCTGAGAGCAAACCACAGTCAGCAGATTCCAAACACACAACGGAGTAGCTTTCATTGAGATGGAAATACTCTAGAGACACAGCAGTGAGGGAAAGCTAGGTCTTAAAACAGGGACCACACACGTGTTGATTGCCTTTGGTGATGTGATTTTTTTTTAATGGTTAAAATGGCATGAAACATATAAAAAAAATCGAGCTGCATTTATTTTCATAGCTTTAGTTAAGAACGTGCTTTGAAGTTACATAATATTGCTTGTTGAGTCCCATCTTTATAATGTATTACACCCAGAATGCAATTTTCCTGATAAAATATCTCTGTCAAGGAGCAGAGACAAAGGTCCAAGACATTTTGCTGCCTGAGGCAAAGTACAAGGTGGTGCTTCTTCAATTCACATAAGAAACCGATTGAATTGGCACATACCAGTCTTTCCTCAGCACTAGTGATGGGCTAATAGTGGCGGTTCTCACCCTCTCTTCCTTCTACCTGCTCTTCATTTGGGATTCCTGTATCTCATAGCATTGCCTCTTTTGTTGCATTAATAGTTCTCAGGATCCAAAATGCAGTAACCAACCAGTTAAACTATTTATATTAGGGAGCTATATTAAGGAGCTGCCGTTAGCAGAAGAAATAAACACTGTGCTGTTCTTGCCAGCTGAGCCCCTCCTGAGAGGTTGTTCTGAGGAATACATCGAGGCATAACCCTCTTAAAGTGAAAATATCCAGATATATCTTGTCCATTTCCTTCTCAACACCACAGCACTTTGAATACGTCTTATGTCATTTGATTTCAGAAGCTAAGCAGTATCAGGCCTGGCTAGTACTTGGATGAGAAACAGGAAGGGCATGCAAGCTTTCCCGATTTGTCAAACAGGTTAGGGACCAAAACTTTGTCAGAAAATGGAATTGGTTAAAAAGTAGAACCCATGTACTATAGTCTAGGGATTATGAAGGACTTACAGAGGCATATTTGGGAGGAACTGCACATGAAAGTCTTGCAGTCTCTCAGTTGGCTTGGTACCCTTTTTTTTTCCTCCTGTCCGCTTGCTTTGCAAGCAGTGCATATTCATGAGCAGTCCCAAATGAGCCTCTGTAGGCAAGAAGACCTAGGGGAAGAGAAGAACCCTTGCTGAATTAATCGAACTTGTGTTTAATTTGGAAGCATCGAAAGAGCAAGTCATCAGATAACAGGGTGTCAGAAGGCGAGAGCTTTCTGAACTCAGAGTAGGGCTAGGAAAGTATCCTGCCCCGTATCCTTGAGAGCCACTGCCAGTCAACCTGGCAGACCCAGACAGAACAAACCAACTGTCTGACTCCACATAAGGCAACTTCCTATGTTCTTTCCACCCTTTCTACCACCACAGCTTCTGTGAAATCACACCAGTTCAACCAGTCAACATTGAAAGATGACATACTGAATAGAGGCCACATTGAATCATTGATTAACTGTAGTAGAATGTATTTATTTGTCAACTGGCTGTGTTTATATAGAAATGCATACAGCTTTGAAAGCCTGGAGACCAATTCGTCAAGAAGGAATTTTTCCCAGACTAAATCTATTAAAGAGTTTGATAAATAAAACTATATATCAAGTATCTCTTCATAATAATACATGTTTGCCAATATGCCACAGAAGAGTTGAAGACAAGAGGCAGAAACTTGCTTGTATGGATATTTGTTTTGAATGAAATATCTTCATATCACAACTTACAGATTGGATAGTTACTTGTGTGAGCACACTAGAAAACAACTAGACATTGGTGTTTTTGTTTTTCTTGCAATAACATAGCTACTCTCTGGAAGCTGACACTAGAAAAAGTGCAAGCTAATTTTGTACACAGTCATGTAACTATGCAATAATATCTTTACAGCATATCCTAGCCAATCAGAATATGCTAAATATATTATATTCATAAACTCTGAGGTCCTGCTGGGAGGAAAATGTCCAGGCTGGGTTACTGAGAAATGGTAAGGCATGGTAAGGCATGGTAAGGCATTACCTCAGGTTGGTAATGTCCAGGTTGGGGTACTGAGAAATGGTAAGGCATGGTAAGGCATTACCTCAGTAGTTCCCGTATAATCACCTCAACTTTTTCTACTTAACATGCTTATTTTTCAGGGACAGAATCCAAATAGCTGTAGAGTGCAAAGGAGTTGTGTGTGGCATTTATGCCCACTGGGTAGAATTTTTGCCCTGGCCTGGTCTTTTACACAGCTAACTTCTGCACCATAAAATGAACTGCTTCTGAAACTCATCTCAAAATCAATTTTCCATGCAACAGGATGTGAGTACTGCTCAAAAAGCCTAAGTCCTAGCACATTTAATTGAGGACAGAGTGTGTTACACTCAAAGAAAAGAGTGGAAGCCACACAGCTGCCTTTAGCTCACAGATTTTATAGTCTTTGAATCCTCCTACAAGTATCCACCATTGTAAGGAATGTCCCTTAGCTGCTAAATTCTATTTGATCTATGATTATTGAGCCAGCATGGTGTAGTGATTTGAGAGTTGAACTAGGACACTGAGATACTAGGGCCCTTTTCGCACCTTACTTTTTCGTGCTGCTGGGTTGAGGTTCTCGCGCAAGAAGGCTTGGAAGGAATGCTGCCGCATCCCTGCTGCTTCGGCTCCGCAGCTCCTTCCTCCTCACGCGAGCACCCCGCCTCTTCCGTTCGCTGCACTGAGGAGAGGATGCGCGACTGGCCCGGCTCCCAAGGCACCGCATGCCAAGTAAGTGCACGCAGGGCCCTGGAGCGATGTGCGACCGCACACCATTTTCGGCTTTGAGCCGAAAATAAAAAGGTGCGTGCATGGTCCACATCAGGCCCTTGAGCGTTGCGTAAATGTGAGTGTGTCATGCAGACTGCTCAAGGGGCCTTTTCATTTCAAAAACACCTTGCGAAATAGTCTTAGGTTTCGAATCCCCACTCAGCCATGGAAACCCGCTGGGTGGCCTTGGACAAGTCACACCTCTCAGCCTCAGAGAAAGACAAGGGCAAACCCTCTCTGAACAAATTCTGCCAAGAAAACTCCATAATAGAGTTATCTTAGTGTCACCATGAATTAGAAATGACTTGAAGGCACACAGCAGCAGCAACCACAGCAACAATAGCCACAAAGAAGTAGGAGAATAAGGCCTTTAGAACCATGGTCAGAAAAAGTGGAATAGAAGATTTGTGAAATGAAACCAAATGGGTCATGTTCCTCAGTTAAAAAGTATGCTTATGTGAGCATTCAGAAGAAAGATGCTGTGCAGGGTAGGATTACTGATACAGTTGTTTTGAACCAGTAACTTTTGAATGGCTTTAGCTTCCTGTTTAATTAGTCTGAACTTAGATGTCTTCATTGTTATGGGAGGGTCTGTTTCGAAGCAAGGAAAATATTTTTTTGGCAATCTTGTATGGAAAGGGATTAGAACAAGTAAACATGTTCCTAGCTTTTGAAAATGTTTTCCTTTATGTGAAAAGATGTAACAATTAAAATATGCCTCCCTCATTTTTAGAATACATGCCAGCATATCCCATCGTACCAGAAATATATTCTCTCTTCGAGCAAAACGACATTGGAAGGATTAGCAACCAAAGAGAGCAGTTTATGAAATGGATTCCTGAGACTATCCCACCCTATCTGTATTGACAAGCAATTATGACCTGCGTTTAAAAAAAAGCCTTTGTTTTCCAAGGATGATCTATAGCTACCACTGAAATAACCAAGTGATATCATTGTCAAGCAAAATTCCCTTAACAACTGACTCAATATTTATGTGGAACAAAGCCAAAGGAGGGAAGCCCAACTTGCTGTCACTGCATCTGCTTCGTTACTGCATACTCATTTGGCTTTGGCCTATTTTGTGCATGAGTTGCTGTAAAGGCTATCGCCGTCTCTGAGTAATTACACTGTGCTGCTTGTAAAAGAACAATTTATCCTGTTTTTCACTTAACAAACCTTTATAGTACTACAGCTTGTCTGAAAAGAAAGAGAGCTCATTTTGAAAGACAAGGTACTTAAGGGAATAGTGCTTTACACAGGATTCCGTAAGCTTGGGACACCTCCAACCGCAGTAATTTCACTTATAGGATAAATACCGTGCTAGAATTAAAGATCCAAAATATGATAGTAACTCTCCTGTAATATTTGAACCTACCTTAAAAATAGAATTGGTCATTTTTTAAAAAAAAAAAATGTTCTTTATTTTATCTGCTGAGGAAGTTAATGTTCATATCCTTGAAAATCAGACATAGCTGACAAGCTACCACTAAGCAGGCATGGATTTATCTGGCTGTATCAATTTTATGCATATTATAACATGGTTTATCATGATGCATGCATATCTGCATGTATTTTATCTTTAAATATGCATGCATTTTGATACATACTCTTAAACAACAAATATTCTGTAAAAGTCTGATATACAAAGTCCAAAGGATTACACGTCAGTCTCTATATTTGCTTAGAAGCTGCATAACAAATAAACTAGCATCAGGATTCACAAATATCAGGTTTCTCAAGCGTTCTTAGGCCATTTCCGCACTAGTCTGTTACAGTCCTATTATTCCACTTTCAACATTAGCCCCTTTGAGGCCCCTCCGTAAACTGCAAACCCCAGGATTCCATAAGATGTTGAAAGTGAAATAATAGCACTGTAACAGTCTAGTGCAGAAATGGCCTTACTGTTGAAAAGTATTGGAATGAGTGCAGTTACTGTTGCAGCTGGTGACTCTGACAGTGCATTTGCAACATCTCTATCATTTGGATATCATGCACAAGCTCATGTACATTGTCACCATGTCTTCTAGAAGTGGCCAAGCCCTCCATAGTTTTTCCATACATGTGAGTGTAATTTTATAGACGACTGCAACTGATGCTACTCATCACTTACTTTATGGGGAGAGCCTTTGTTAGTACAGTCAATTTGCTTGATCTGTGTTTATATAACATCTACATGAAAGCTTGTATGACTCTACTCCATTTAGAAGAAGTACTTAAAGCAAAATGTGTGACATGATGGTTGCTTTCACATGTATTCCATGAAAATTCAAACTTATAAGAGGGTACTTTCATGTGGCCCTCTAGATTTAATCTGAATTATAGTCAGACATGATGAATGTACAGTAGGGATAAATTACATGATAGATTTATTGCTGTTTTGGAGGAGAATCGCATAAATATGCCTAGCCTTCATTTATGGTGCATATGCTTTTTGTCCCACAGCTGCCAGATGAAGCAGCCTGAGCATGGGAGCAAAGGAGGAAAGTCGTCATTCCTTCAGGTTACTCCAGGTGCCAGTGACCATCCTATGCCCCCCTAACCACCATGGTTGCCATGGTCTCCCTGCCCCATCCACCTGCTCATTTTCCTTGCTGTTGGAAATAGTGTGGGTGCACCTACTTCCTCCAAGTTGAGCGTTCTTCTCAACTTGCAAGAAGGAAGGGGAATGAGAAAGGAGCCCCTTCTTCAGATCCCTTCTCCTCTTGTCTAGCCAAGAGCCCCTTTCCTAATAGGTCTGAAGCAACCAGCCATGCACAGGGTTACTTACCCAGCCAAGTAGCTCACAGTCACTCTCCAGCAACCTCTGCCCATACAGATCTGCTGCTGGTGAACAGCTCTCAAAAATTCATGGCGGTGCTAAATCACTTTCTGCAGCCTTCTGTGTCAAGCACTAGTTAAGATCTGTACCGTAAAACCATGTTGAGCTGGTTTAATTGGAGGAAGCGGGCAAGAGGAATTGCATCAAAGCCATGTGCCTATCCTCTTCATTCCAACATTAGTTATGTTTAGATGAGACCCACTGAAATTAGTGGAATTTAAGACAGACTTGCTTAATCTCATAGATTTTAGTGAGTCTGCTCTAAGTATGACTATAGTTGGAGCCAAGCTAATGTTCTCTTCACCTTTCTCTATTTGTTTTCTGCTAATTCTGTTTATTAAAGTCTTTCATAGTAATTAGAAGTTACCTTACAGAAGAAAAGATATGATACAAAATTGTCTTGTTATTTCTCATTTAACCGTTTTCACCTTCTAACACATGTTTAAATTTGACATGAGCCAGTGAAGGGTTAAAGACATGGTTCATGATCTACCTGGTTATCCAGCCATGGAGGTTTCAGAGACTAGTATTTTTATGTAATTTGTTTAATAATACTTATCATATCTGAGAGCCAACATGGGGTAGTGGTTTGAACATTGGACTACAATTATGGAGACCAGGGTTCAAAAGCTTGCACAGCCATAAGAACTCATTGGGAACCTTGGGCAAGTCACACTCTCTCAGACTCAAAGGAAGCAGATGCACGCCCCAATAAATTGTGCCAAGAAAACCCTGTGACCTTAGGATTTCCGTAAGTCGGAAATAACTTGAAGGCACATAACAATCTGTTGTGTATTAAATGAAAATAGAAGCCGTTCAAATGTTACATAAACATTTCTGATATTTTGGAAGTTTTTCTTCTAATCCAGTATTTAAATTACTGTTATTCTTGTGCAGAAAATTGCTATAGCCATTGCTGTGTTGTGGCATGGTGTCAGTATGCAATATCTTTGTTATAGCTCATAAGTGTCCCTTAGGCTCAAAGCCAGTGGTGATTAAGTTGCTTTGTGCCAATGTAGGATTTCTGTACACAGAGATTCAGCTTCCTCCACTGGAAGGCAAATATCCCATTTTTTCAGTTCCTCATCCAGATCAAAGGACATTGCACAACTTCTGCCATGTCAGTAAAAATTAGAGATGGATATCTTTACTTATTTTTTTCCCACACACAAAAGAAATGTTTTTACGTATTTTTTCCCTGCTTAGCGAGATTACAATAGTTTTTGTAAGTTTCTCAGTTTTATTTAGACTTCTTTCAATTTCAAGACTTAATTGCAAACATTTCATTTGTGCAAAAGCCATTATTTTCTGCAAAAAAAATTTTTTTGCCCAAAAATAGTGTATTTGCACAAAATACATATGGCATGAAAACCAGTGTTATTGTACAAATATTTTTTTCCCCCAGAAATGTCCTAAAATGTGAAAAATCTTGTGGTGGTTGGCCTTTTTTCCCCCAACTGGGTGTCTTAATGTCCTTTCTTATCAAGGACAAGAAACATTGTAAGTATTCTTTACATCCGTAGCAATGATAAGGTAGCATGGCATGTAGTAAATCACGAATGAAAAGTAATCCACCTTGCATGTGCTTCAGCAAGTCAGGTGCTCTCATTCACTCTCTTGTCTGCAGAGAGCGCTTTCTGGATTCTTTTTTTCACAGCCTTGGAAGCTGGGTGAAAAAATGCTAAATATATTGGAAAATTATAGCATCCTCTCTCCCCCTCCCTCAAATGGAGCTTAGCTAGTATAGGGTTAACTGTTGCTCTGTAGCTATGGTATCCAGACCACGTGACCCAAGATACATTCTGGTATCAGTTACTGGTGATACTAAGAAAGCAACGACTCTCCCCTTAGCAATCTTGCTTCTAGCACTTTCTCTAACTTTCTCTAACTGTGCTAGCCTCTGGTGAGTTTAAAATGAAGATAATATTCCCAAATACTTTTATTAGTTGGTTAGGATATAGTTTATCTAATAGATATGTAATTATAAAGTTTACTAGTAAATCTTTTGAGTTTGGAAACTGAAGCTGCCTGCCTTGTTTTGCTTTCAAGTCAGCCTCCAGTTCGGGGAAGACGACACAGAAATTGGGACGTGCTTTCTCTGCAACTCAGTTAAAAGAAGGCTAATTCCTCATAGCTGTAGCTATCATAGAGTTCCCCAAGGGCTAACACTGTGGGAAACTCTAACCCCCAACAAAATAAAACATATTTTTCTGCAAGACATACTGATACAAGGCTGCTGATATGCAGTTATATTTGCAAAAATGTTCTTCTCACTTCTCTTGTCTTTACAACTCTTTCACCATCGTCTGCTAAGGTAACATGATATTTTCCATAGGCCTATACATAAGAGATACATATATTTTTGCAAGAGATCCTTCCATGTTGACCCCACATTCAGTTGAGACAAGACAGTATGGCATTGTGAGGATGCTAACTCATCAGAACAGGGAAAATCTGGTACCAGCAGATGGATTTTGCCAGCCTCCCTAACTGCATGCTTCCCACTTCCCTGAGCAGTGAACAGTCCAGGAAATGCTCACCAGGCTTTAGTTGGCCTTGAATGAGGACAGAAGTATCTGCAGTATTTGTTTTATTTATAGGTACCCAAAGAAATCATATTGGGATGCAGACATTCCTACTGTTGGCATCATAGCAGCTAATGCTACATCATATTTACTCCGTCTTCCCACTCTTCAGTGGCATATTAATTTTAAAACTGGATTTCTGCATGGAATTCTTTTAGTTTGAAAGTTAATTTTGTATTCTTCTCAAAGTTATTGAGGGGATTTGTATTTATGTTTTGTACAAGTCAAATAATTATTTCCAAGTACTTTGGGTTTTTCCTCGGGCAGCTGTGGGTTGTTTGAGTGTAGCTTTTTGGGATGTATAAGCTTTCCTGCTACGCAGTGCACAAAAAATGGCTGCATCTTCCATTGGGATAAAGCCATGCGATTCCTTTGATGTGCAGCGGAGATGTACTGTTTTATTTCTGCCTAGGGATATGGCTCAGAGATGATCGCTTCTGTTACCTAGTTTTGTACAGCATTCTAGATTCATGAGCACAGATGTAATAAAAGCTTGCAATTTCCTGCTGCAAAATACAAAATAATGAACAGGGAAGCTTCCTACAGAAATGTCTGGTAATGTTTACACATTCTAAGTCTGCAAGGTGTTTCCTGTTGTCATCTCCAGAGCAACAAAAAAAGAGAGGCATAAGAAGCCAAAGAAAATGCCCCAAGAAATGCTTGATAAAGTGTGCATTATCTAAAGGAGTAACCTTAATCTTGTCAAATAACTTTTTAATTGCAATGACTTTCATCCACCTGTCACTGTTATTCATATCACAGTGCATAGGGAGCCTTCATCTTTATGGCACAGCTCACGTTACTCATGGCGAAAGAAACTAACATTGAAGAAATTCTATGGGTAATAGACTCTATTAAATGATATACCCCATTATGTGCAACTTACAGATTTAATCCTAGCATATCTTCTGTTACAGTAGGTTCTGATTTTCATTTGTACTTTTATCTCTTTTTTAATGTATTTTCCAACTGAATCAGTTCTTTGCAGAGAGTTACAGGATGGTTCTTTCCTTACTTTTCCACTGTCGTTCATGATTTCCCATGAACTGAGACTTGGCAATGTAAAAGCAGAAGAATGCAGAGCAGTTAAAATAGCCCTATAGCTGTGAGCATTTTGCAAAAAGATATGTTTTATCTGTAGCGAGGTGAGGACAGCATTGACAGCAAAAGTAGTACAATATAAAGCTACTTTTTATATTTTTAAAAAACAAAAAATAGATTAAGACCTACTAATACTTAGAGGAGGCCCACTGAAATAACTGTTGCTTACGACTTCATTCCCAGTAACTGCCATAGATCAGCTCTAAATATGGCTAAGTCTAAAGCCACATCCTCCAACATTTCACAGATGAAAACTGGGACATGTGTGGCCAGGGAACATCAGAGGGTGCTCAAGGTGGTAAAAGTTTTTAATGATGAAAAACATACAAACTAGGAGAGGCTGTAGCAGTTTGCTTTTGCCTCAGTCTGCAGGGAAGGCCATGATCCTGCCCCATATCACATCTCTCCCCTCAACTGCTGCAAACTCTGAACTCAGGTTGCAGCTGCTAAAGTAAGCTAAGGGCAAAGGGGGAGATGAAAGAAGGAGAAGGAAACTGGGACGTTTGAAAAGCAGTTCAAAAAGTGGGACAACAGAGGATTAATTGGGACTGACCCTACTGAATCAGGACATTAGAATGGTATATAGAACCAGCCCACAGATAAGAAAGAAAGAAAGAAAGAAAGAAAGAAAGAAAGAAAGAAAGAAAGATGCGCATGTTGAAGGAAAAAGAGGAGGAGGGAAAATACTGGTTGTTGTCCTATGTTGAGAACTGGATTAAAGTTGGATCCCAGCTGTTAAAAGGTTGAAGACTACTGTTTTAGACCACATATAACATCTTGCTGAGCCCTGCTATTTTAGTTTCTCTCTCCTTTTGCAACATTAGCCTGTCAAATTTCACTCATACACACAAGTCAGATAAACTATATTGTGAACTCTAGGTGGGGGAAAAAAGTCCCAGTTCCAATATTTACTTCTATTTTGCTTTGAATAAAAGATATATTTTTCTGAGTCAGTATGTATCAGATTGATGCCTTTTGACAAGCAGGAATGCTATTCAGCTGTATATATCTGTAGGAAGCTGCCCTTCAAGTAGTGGCAAGCTTTTTCATTAACATTTGACTGATTATCTTTAAAAAATGATGTGAAACTCAGCAGTCAAATACAGCTAGATTACTTTTTAAAAGAAGATGTAGGTGGAAATTGTATGTTTCAGGAGCATTCATAAGAAATATTGTGGACAAATAGAGCTAAAATTCTAAACATGTGTACTTGGTAGTTAGATTCCTGTTCTACAAATAGTGTAGCCCATATGATTCCTTTCACAGGGAGGAACTTGGTGGCCTGCAGGTGTTTTATAACAGTTCCTGACCATTGATGATGCTGGTTGGAATATATGGGAATTATAGTCAAAACACCTGCCAAGACCACCAGGTTGTATAGCACTGGTTTACATAGTAAAAATTTCTACCTATGACTGCGTGCAAACTCAGAGTAGAGCAACTTGAAGGTGGGCAGAATTTCCTGGAGCTTCTTTCCCAGTGTCCTCATGGGGACACACAGACTGTCAAAATCACCAAGAAGAGAGGGGAGGGGTGGACACAAAGAGGAAAGAAATAATAGAATCAGAGAATTGGAAGAGACTACAGGGGTCCAACCCCCTGCTGTGCACAATTACAGCATTCCTGACAGATAGCTATCCAGCCTTGCTTAAAAACCTCCACCACATTCTGAAGCAGAATATTCCAACTGTCAAACTGCTCTCATCATCAGGCAGTTCTTCCTAATGTTTAGGTGGAATCTCTTTTGCTGTAGTTTGAAGCCATTGCTCTGTGTCCTAGGGCCTTTCTGCACTACACTGTTATAGTATTATTATTCCACTTTAAATATCCTGTGAAATTCTAGGGTTTGTAGTTTACTGAGGCCAAAGAGCTCTCTGGCTGAGAATTCTAAATGCCCTTCCATAAACTGCAAACCCCAGGAAGGCATTATCCAAGTCTTCAGTCCAGCTTGGAAGTCTACAGTAGACCCTCACAATGACATCACTGTTGTTTCTCTCACTTATAATTTTTACCCAGATGCTCTCAAACTGGCTTCCAGGATTTAAGTCATGGATTTTTTGATAGGGGTAAACATTCATGACATATAGTGCTACTCTCCCTCTTTTCCTGTTTGGTCTATTTCTCTGAAATAGATTATACCCCTTTATTGCTACATTCCACTCATGAGACTCATCCCACTTTGTTTCAGTGAGGCCTATTGTGACATATTTGCTTTGTTGCGCTAAGAGGTCAATTTCATCTTATTTTTTCCCCCATGTTCTCTGTATTCGTACAAAGTCTTAAGACCATGAGTCATTCCTCCTACCTGTTTGCTTAAGGTTTTTTTCCTCTCCCACTGTTGTTTCTTATAGGGAGAACTGGAAAATAGTATAAGATTCAAGCCATTATCTCCAGCACTTGGTGGACCCCTACCCTCAACTATACTGATGCCCTCCCCCACATAACTTAGTTTAAAGCTCTCCTGATCAGGTCTGTAAGACTCTTAGCAAAAGGATTCCTGCCAACTGCTGTGAGGTGCAACCCAGCCCTTGCCAAAAGTCCATCTTCATAAGACCATAAACTATGGTCCAAGAAGCCAAACTGTTCCTGGTGGCGCTATCTGCAGAGCCAGGTCTCCACCCCTGCTTTTCCTGGGCCATGTCCTTCAATTTGGAGGAGAGATGAAATGACAACCTGTGCATCAATGTCCTTAAGCTTCCTATCCAGAGCCTCGTCATCCCTTGTGATCTCCCAAAGGCTGTGTCTTGCATTGTCATTGGTTCCCATGTGAACCCAAAGGAAATGGTAACAGTCAGTTGGCTTGATGAGTTTTGTCAGCTGCTCTGTTACATCGTAGATCTTTGCCCCAGGGTGACAGAACACCTCTCAAGACATCCTATCAGTCCCACAAACCACTGTTTCTGTTCCCCTCAGCAAGGAATCCCCCACCACCACCACCACCACCACCACACATCTTCTCGGAACATTCTCGGAAGACTGACACTTCTTTTGTTCCTGCCCCTCATCCTTACTGATAAGGGAGAGGACTTTGAATCAATTCTGTAGCCCCAAACTCACAGAAAGACCCCTGGCCTTTCTATTTCTATGCGTCATTCCTCCCAATGTCTACCTCTTGTATTTGGGAACTGATTCCTCAAAGATATCCCCTGTGTGTTCCTCATTCAGGAGAATCTACTCAGCCCTGTCCCAAAAAAAATCTCATAATCCCTTATATGCTGAAGAGTAGATGTATGGGCCTAATTTGCAAACCTTCTCTTCCAACAGGGCAACAAACTTGCACTTGCTGTAGGTGTATCTACCCCCATCCTCCAGCAAGAACACAAACATATCACAGTTGCTTCAGGTGACTGCAGCTGCTCCTTCATCATCCATATTCACTAGTCCTAAGTGGGCAATGAAGCAGAGCTCCAGGCCTCCCCTGCCAAGCTCTCCTGCTTTAGCACTTGTGCTGCTTGTTAGCCAAGCTCCTGTTCACTGAACTCGATCAACTGAGGCCACAGTTATACAGAGAGCTAGTGGCTGCTAGCTCCTTTCCCAACCATGTCTCTGACTCACTTCCTCTGGGTCTCTACACAATAGAACAATAGAGCCCTATGAGCTGGGTTAAATGTTCCACATCCCATCTCCCTAAGTGAGAAGGAATAAGACTCTTCAGAGCTGTTTAACCCAACAGACACAAACTCACCCTATGCTGTCTCTTCCACCATGCCCACATGAAACACCTGTTGGCTTTGCTGCCTGTTAGCCCCTCATTTCACCGTCATCTGGGAACAGCCCCTTTAGCTAAGATCTCTCTTAATTATCTAACAGGAAAATATGTCCTCTTTCTCAATCTCTACGTGTGTTGTTTGACTGACAAGCTGTGAGCAACTGTGATTGGTAGTTAATGCACAATGCTTAATAACATTACTAAGGGCTGTCCCTAGGTCTCAGATTTTGGGCTGGAAACCTCAGGGCCTGGGATGCTCATGAACTGGCAACCCTAACACCAACTGAGTATGAAGGTTCTTAAGTGTGATGATTTCTAATGTTACACCCTTATACCAACTCTAGGCACCGCTATGTTCAGTCTGAGGAAATCAGCTCTTCTAGATTATTCTTGGCAATAAAGCTGTTCTTCTAGTGGTCATTTGAGTGAGGCTTCTTCTCTGAGACAACCTAAAACTAAGGCTGGAATCATTTACAAACCTACCTAAGTGAAAGCCCAATAGAGCTCAATTAAACTTAACATACGGAGTAGACATATTTGGGGACTACATTTACTTTTGTACATTATCTCACAATTGCCTCTCCAAATTTTGATCAAAATATTTGTCATTCTGCACTGACTTTTGTAAACGTAGTGCAGAATGACAAATGTTTTCATCGAGATTTGGAGAGGCAATTGTGAGAACCTATGTGCACTGCTGTATCAAATTGTGATTATAAAGTAATTGAAAGGATAAAAACTAAGTAAGAACAATGGGGTTTCTGTTTTTAAAAAAAACTCAGCTTAGCATGTGTTCCTTTAGGTATTAAATGAGTTCCAAGTTTAGTGCTAATAGTTTACCACATTATTATTTACTGAGCTTGGAAAAGATACTTTTGGATTACAGCTCCCATAATCCCTCAGCCAAATGGGCATGGTGGTTCTGGGAGTTGGAGTTGAAAGATTAACTTTTCCAGGTTCTGATTACTTATGATTTTTTTCTCTATACTCTGAATTGCTATGTAACATTTTAAGGGTGTGGTAGGGCTTGGTAGGGCAATGGAATTTTTTGTTTCATCTGCTCTTTCTAGACAGAATATAATTGTTTTCCACTTCTTTTGCCTAGCTTTGCCAATTGGTACATCTGTCAGATTATTCATCATCAGTGCATTTGGTAAATCCTCCTCAGCAGGTGCAGAACATTAATATAAGCCAAAGGTATCAAAAGAATAGCTCCAAGCTCCCCTGCTGGCCTTTTTACCAGTTTTCTGTGTCACACGTCACTTGCTATCACAATACAGGTTTGAAATTTTAATGAAGTTTCTAAAGTAATGCACATAGAAAACATATGTGCTCTGGAGCAAACTATTATCCCTGGATCTTGAAATTGTTGGCTTTTTAAAAAAGATAATTCTATGTATCTTTTTGGATGTCTGCAAATGTATTGATAACATGGCTTGAATAAATCCTTGCAGAGTTAGAATTAGAATGCAGTTTTAAAACAGAAAAGTAATAGAGCCTGCAACAAAACATTACAGTGTGCCAGCCAGCCATACTTTCCTTTATAATTTTTTGTTGTGGGCCTTCAGGTTGTTTCCAGCTTATGGTGACCCTAAAGCAAACCTGTCATGGGGTTGCCTTGGCAAGATTTGTCAGAGGGGATTTGCCTTTGCTTCCTTTGAGGCTGAGAGAGTGTGACTTGCCCAGGGTCACCCAGCAGGTTTCTATGACTCAACTGGGATTTGATTCCTGGTCTCCAGAGTTGTAGTCCAACACTCAGAAGCTACTACACAACTCTGGCTCCCTTTATAATACTCCATTCCGTTTCTCTTTCCTCTCTCCAGTTTTGTATTCTCAGTGTTTTTGCCAACTGTATATGTTCAGGCTTCATTGGTTGATTTGTCTCTTTTGCTCCCTGTGAGTACTTCTGCAAATGGTAGGCCTTCCTCTCAGCAGTTTGATGTTGAGTAGGGATGGGCCAACCGAATCCTCAGATCCCTGAATCCTGGGGAAGAATTTGAGATTCGCAAATCCAAATCCCTGTGCCAAAATAGGCAAACCAAATATTTGGAATCCACCAACCAAAACGTTTGTTGGAGTCCGGGACTCCTGAAAACCTGGAAGACCAGACTCACAAGGGGAAATGGCAAGTAGCTGAGTTTTTCCCTAGGAGTAATAATGGCCTTTGCTAACAATTTCAGAAATTACATCTGGGGTTGTATTCTAAGATTAAGTTCAGCACTTGATTGGAAGCTACAGGCTTGAGATTTCAAGGTCAGCTGAAAGATTCCTTTGCATAGCTCCCTTACAAAGCTCTTTCAGACACAATTGTGGGGTTTCTAGTTTTACGAGGTGTCACAGCCTTCTCTCCCAAAGTGTGCTGGTGCATCATCAAACTACAAACCCCAGGATGCCATAAGGAGATGCAAAGAAAATCCAATTTTGACCTGGATTATCTCTGTACTGTAGTGGTCCTGTTTACACAGGCAGGAAAATGTGGAATTAATCCAAATTTTCCTGCCTGTATAGATAGGGCCTTCATGTCATTTTCAATCTGGGGAGATCCTGAGGCAAAACTATGACAATTATCCTGGCCAGATTTCTTCACAAGGAGGTTTGCCTTTGCCTAGGCTTTTACGAAGGCTGAGAGAGTGTGTCTTGTCCAAGATTATCCTTCTTTCCCCCGTTTTTAAACCCTTTTTTTAAAAAAGGATTTGAAAGATTCGAGATCCATGAGATTCGTGGATTCCCAGAACTTTCCAGGGATTCGGAAAATTCTGGATTTGTCCCATCCCTAATTTTGTGTACAAAGTCATCATAACTCAGCACCAGTGCAGAACATATTTTGAGGTCTTTAGCTTCTCAGTCCTGTTCTCCCCTTCCTCTTTTCTTTTTGTCTTTGGTCTTCAGTTAACATACCATGACTACTCCAGATCTCATTGTGCTGAGTTAAGGAGGTTTGATTTTTTTTCTTCATTTTGGGTGAATGTTTGAATCCTACAATGTTAATATATTGGATTTCACTTTGGCTGGCACAGGTACCTTTGCTACAACAAAGCAAAGATTGATAAAGATTTCACGCACCATTACATAAGACACTCTTTGTTAGCAGTTTGGATGAAATTCGAATGTAAAACTTACGGCAGAATTCTGCAATGGTTATCGCCACATGAGGCATTATTCAGAAGATGGAAAGATCCTAAAGAAATATGGCTTAAAAATAAAGATATAATAATTGAAGAAGAAAAAACTGATTTAAGATTAAAGACAAGAGAGGAACTAGAGAAGGATGGACTGAATTGTCAGTGGTTTATTTATCTACAACTGAAAGAAAGATTTAAAATGGACTTAAAGCTTGAAGGTTTTGAAACAAATAAACAACTTAACGAGTTTGAGAAGGCCATTTTTGAGAAATCTGATCACTTAACGTCTCAAATCTACAGCATTTTACTAGATCGGGAATTAGAAACAGAAGTGATTAAAGACACTATGATTGAATGGGCCCATAATATTGAACATGAAATAAAACTGGAAAATTGGGAAAGAAACTGGAAAAATACTCAAAAGTTCACCTTAAACTGATGTATAGATGGTATCTAGACCCTGCCAAACTGAGCAAAATTTATAAAACAAGGAAAAATAATTGCTGGAAGTGCAATGAGGAAAATGGTACTTTTTTCCACATGTGGTAGTCATGCCCCAAAGCAAGAAAATACTGGCAAGACATACATAAAACAGTGACCAAAATCTTACAGGTAAATAGCCCATTGTTCCCCAAAACCTTTCTTTTAAATATGTTACATGAATTAGATAAGACGTCAATGATGAGGTACTGGAGGACAATACTTTATATGGTTACTGCAGCAAGAATAGTATCCACTAGATATTGGAAGAATAATGTTATTCCAGAAATAGATAATTGGCTAATTAAACTTATGGAATTCATGACATTAGACAATTTAACTTTAGCATTAAAGGGAGAAATACATGGGGGAAATGAAAGAGAAATGGCTCCAATCAAAAATTATTTGACGTAAAAGCTGGACACTTACAATATTTCTAGATCAGGATGAAGCAATACACAAAATTATAGTGTAATGGAAATAAGGATTAAAAATAAGTGAGAATCATGCAAAGTATGGGATCTTAAAGTTTTTCTCAAACTGCAGGCAAGCCATCATTGTTAATTACAGATATAGAGGAAACTTTAAGGCTAACAATTGTCAACCAAGCAAGGGAATGTGGGAAGTTGGAATTGTATACTTAGAATTTAGATAAGAATCAACCTAAGACAATATGTAAGCTCTCGCAAATGTAAATAGAAGGTCCTTATCAAAACTGTACTATATCAGAAATTAAGGATATTTGAAGAATTGTATTTTAGAAAAATGTGAAACACCAAATATTGCTGTTATGTATCTATAAGTATCAAAGATTTTAATAAAAAGTAAATATCTATAGGATTTCACTTGATTTCAATGGGCAATTCAGTCTTCTGTACCCGACGACATTTAAAATAGCTACTCAATAGGAAACGGCCTATGAAGATAATAAAATAATAAAATGGTGGTTTCTCCTTTTTTAATATCTGTATTTCTTCTGCCCTTTTTTTCTAACTACTTCTTTCTGCCACCATCAACCTGTTTTTCTGCCTCCAGCAGTCAGTCAGCATTCCATGACCATTGGGCATGCCCAGTTCTCACTGACCATTGATCCTTGGGGCAAAGTTTGTTCCCTTTTCCCCCTCAAACATTTTCTTGCAGTTCTGCAAATTCCGTGATTCCTCAGATTCACCAATACTGCCCTCACATGCATAGATGTTTCTGTATGGATTAAATCTGTGAAGACTCAGGATGTACCTTCTCTGCACAATTATAGCAGTTTAATACCAACTTAACTGGAATGGTTCTGCCCTTCAAAATCCTGGGATCTATATTTGTGTGAATTACTTAGACTTCTATAGCCCATTTCCCTGATCGGCATCATTAGAGTCCCCTGGGATAAAAGCCTGTGTACCTCACAGAATTACACATCCCATGACCCCATGGGGTAGAACCATGGCAGTTAAAAGCGGTATGAAATGTCTACAGTTGTGTAATATGGATGCACTTGGAAGGAAAATGGCTGGAATAAACATTTGAGCTTGGAGAAAGGTGGTCCTACCTCAACAGAACTCAACAACGCAGTATGGGACTGTAGTTCAGTAGTATAACATGTATTACATATAGAAGACCCTTAGTTCAATACTCAACATCTCCAGGTAAGAGAAAGTCCTACATGAAACCTTGGACAACCAGTCAATCAACAATAGTGGGCTAGAGTGGGCAATGCTCCAACTCAGCATAAACTTACTTTCTGTGTTCCTAATTTTTTAGTGAAAGAATGCCATCTGTAGTCTGACATTGACTACTTGCATTTATCTACTGATTTATGAGTCCATTTGGAGGGTGATGTCTGGTACATTTGAGCCCTCTATAGTATAGGAGCAAGATGGGCTTGAAACCTCATGCTATGAATCCAAAATCAATTTGGGCCTTACATTTGCAGACTGTTATTATTTTGCAGAGTTCTGGCCTAAATTTGTTGTTAAGATGCATTGGGAAAGCAGGGTAGTCAGTGTAAATCAGTACAAAATGGCAAAGAAGGAAGGAGGAGTGTCTTGCTCCTACCCCACGATGGGCCCAAAAGTATCAGCTTACTGCCCAAGTTGAAAAAGTGGGTTCAGTAACTGAAGTACAGCTTTAAAAGCTTGTATTCTGTAGCACATTTTCAATCACTGCAACATGAGATATTTTTTAAAGAGTAGAAAGAACATTTGTTTCTCTCGCACAGTTATTCAAACCATTTTGAAGCGATAGTGAAAACACCTACTTTGTCTCAAGAGTTTATATCATGCTCGCATGGTGAAGCTAAACAGCAATTATGGTTAAAAGTCTGCTTTCTTGTGGGTCAGCACTGTGTATGTTACCTAGAAACTACTGGTTGGTTTAAACCTATTTGTGGCTGTTTATGTCTGAACCACTCCTTCTGACCATGCATGGTGGGCTTACAAACCACCAGGCAGCTCCTTGCCTTTTTTCCCCCTCCAACCTTTGGGATGCAGAATATTGCATCAGTTAAAAAGTATGCTAATTTCAGCCTTCCAACACAAACCAGCTGACTGAAGCACAGTCCTATATCTGACTGTACTTTGATTATGAAGGTGTCATCATTTTTGACAACCTGATTGTGCTGTTGCAGATGAAACCTCCATGGACAATCCTGTCCCTTATGCTAATGGGAGCTGACAGGCTGTTATGGTAGGGCAGGAGGCACATGCTGTTGTGGGAGAGGTGGCCTTTTCTCACTCTCCAACAAAACAAAATAATAGCCAGCACAATCAACGCATCAGCACATTGCATAACATTTAGCTGAAGTATTCTCAAAGGCCCTTGTCACACAATGGCACCATCCTGGCATGGGGATGTGTTGCTGCCAGTCCCTGATGCATGTCATCACACGACATCCTTGCAGTCCCACTGCTGTCACATTCCCAGCTGTTGCAATCGCGCCATATACCATTACCAGAAAAAATCTGGTAATGACCTCCCTTCTCACAATGATCCTGTCAGCTGCAGGCATACAAGAAGTGCAGAAGCACTATCACACCCTTCCTTCCTCAGTACAGCATGGGAATAGGCCAGCTGTACGGTGGAAGGAAGGAGTGTGTCCTGAACACTACCCATCCACCATCAGCCAGCTGGTGCAATGGGAGTATTGGGGTCCCAATCCCATCCCAGTAATGGCATTGCTGGGATTGTGACAGGACGATGCAGGACCGCAGCATAGCGTGGTACAGGCCAAAGATGTTTCTGTAGCCAAAAAGCAAAAATGCTAAAGATAGGATAGCATTTGCTACTAGTAGTTATCATCAGAGCCCGCTCTGCGGTATATGAAAGTTATATGGTCCTTGTTTTCAGATATTTCCTTTTGTTGTTGTGTGCCTTCAGATAGTTTCCAACTTACTGCCGCCCTATGGTGAACCTATCACAGAATTTTATTGGCAAGATTTGTTCCGGGGGGAGGTTGCTTTTGCCTTCATCTGAGACTGAGAGAGCATGCCTTGTCCAAGGCCAACCAGTAGGTTTCTATGGCCAAGCAGTGATTCAAACCCTGGTCTCAGGAGTCATAGTCAAACAGTACACTACACTGGCTCTCTCACACAAGCTATTAAAATAAACCTTGCTTTTTATTGCATACATTGTTGACAGTATCTAGCAAGAGTAGAGGACATGCTGATCAAATTTGCAGAAGACACCAAATTGGAAGGGGTTGCTAATACCCCAGAGGACAGGATCAAATTTCAAAATGACCTTGACAGATTGGAGAGCTGAGTCAAAGCTAACAAAATGAATTTCAACAGAGACAAATGTAAGGTCCTACACTTAGGCAGAAAAAATGGAATGCACAAATATGTGATGGGGGACACATGGCTGGATAGCAGTACATGTGAAAGGGATCTAGGAGTCTTGGTGGACAAAAAGCTGAACATGAGTCAGCAGTGTGATGAGGCAGCCAAGAAAGCCAACGCAATTCTTGGTTGCATGCATGGTGTCTAGATATTCTGCATTGGTTAGGCCTCATCTGGAATACTGTGTCCAGTTCTGGGCACCTCAATTTAAGAAGGATATCGACAAGCTGGAACGTGTCCAGAGGAGGGCAACCAAAATGGTGAAGGATCTGGAAGCCATGTCCTATGAGGAATGACTTAGGGAGCTGGGTGTGTTTAGTCTGCAGAAGAGAAAGTTAAGAGTGGACATGATAGCCATGTTTAAATATTTGAAGGAATGCTGTACTGAGGAGGGAGCGGGCTTGTTTTCTGCTGCTCCAGAGACTAGGACAAGGAGTAATGGATTCAAGCTGCAGGAAAGGAGCTTCCATTTGAACCTCAGGAGGAACTTCCTGATGGTCAGAGCTGTCCAGCAGTGGAATATACTGCCTCAGAGTTTGGTAGACTCTCCTTTTTTGGAGGTTTTTAAGCAGAGGCTGGATGACCATCTGTCAGGAGTGCTTTGATGTCTGTTCCTGCATGGCAGGGGGTTGGACTGGGTAGCCCCTGGGATTTCTTCCAACTCTATGATTCTATGATTCTAAGAGAATCTTCATAACCAGAAATTATCTCAATGCTGTTTTGTATGTTGATTTTCTTGAATAAAGGAGGCACACAGATTTCTGTGTGAGAAGACTTTGAATCATGCATCAGAGAGAACATCTTTGCACAAAGCTTGATTTTTCCTTGGGCATGAAAAATGGCTACCTCACAAGGAGAAGCCTGCGCTTACAGGCAGAGAATCACTCTCTAGGTGTCACATCATAAATCTTCTTATAAAGGTTATAAAGGAGAAAGAGTGTCTTAGACTGAGAACTGTACAATCAGGAAGTCTGCATATTACCTCCATAGCTCTGTCCTAGTCTCCCTTTTATGTAGTATGTATCTCCTGCTTAGAGAAGTTACAAAGAATCCTTGATGAAAATTGCATGCACGTATACATCTTCCCAGCCTACACCTGTAAGTTCTCATACTCTTCAGAAGTGACTGACACTGCAAGGCAAAAGAGATGGTTTAAATAAAGGTAGAGATGATACTTCAGCTGGCAAGGGTGTGCTATTCACTTTCATTCTCAAGATTGCTTTGTCAGAGTTAAAAATTCCTTCAACATGCTCTTTTCTTCCCCACAGGACTCTACAGAGTCAGGAGATATTAAAGCTGATTCCGTAGCTACTTCCCAAGTTCTGTTGAATTCAGCAAAACTTACTTCTGAGTAGATATGTATAGGACTGCACTGTAAAAGAATTAATGTGATTGATCTTTCAGATGATGTTTTGTTCATTCCATCGTTTATATGGATTGGATCACCTAGGAGACCGTAATAATCTTGTTAAAATAAAGATTTGATCTCTCTACAGTGCAAGAGCTAGTTCAAAAAGTCAGGCTCAGACGTGTTGGTTGTCACAGTTGGGATGTATTAGTTCAAAAATGCTTCCTCTATTGTGAATGGGTTAGTTCCAGTTCCTTGTAGACTGACCTTGTGAGTGTGGTGGCAGACAGGCTTAACAGTTGCCTCAGCACTGGAGAGAATTGAACACCAAGAGGGACCAGCTGTGTTAGGCAGCTGCAGTCAGTATGCAAAGCTAGATTATTATGATATGAACAGATGGAAGGAACTATGAAGAACTCCAGGTTAGGACCAACACAGTTGTTTGCAAAAGGACCACAACCAAAGAAGTAAAGCCGGCTGTAACAATCCAGTTGACAGCTGTCTGTCATAATCTGTTTTACTCCTAAAGAGCAAGCAACTGTGGTTGCATTCCTCTGCATGCTCCAAATTAAGACTCGGATGTTTGATCTTTTGCCCTGGAATGCGGTATTCATGTGCTGTTTATTCTGGTCTTTGTGTTTTCCATAACTGAACAACAGCATTGCAAATTTAAACAAAATGTGCTTCACCTCCATTTTCCATCACTGTTTATTTCTTGTTTTTATTTCCTCTTCTGACATCTGTTTTGCAGCAAACTAGTTGCTTGATCTTACTTTTCTTTGTTTGGTCCGAGTAAGTGTCACAGATCTCATGGTAAACTGGCCAAATTTGGATAACTATTAGACATAGAGATTAAAGCTGCAATCCCATGCAAACTTATTTAAGAGTCAGTGTCATTGAACTCAAAGCATTGGAACTTGGTTAAGCTAATACTTATCTAAATTCCATTAGTTTAATACAGGGCTTTCCAAAGGGTGTGTCATGACACATTAGTGTATCACCTGTAGTGTGTTGATGTGTCATCTCCTCAGCCGAAAGGCCTCCCATGAACCTGGCCTGCTGCTGTCGCTCTCGCTGGGGCCTTTCCCCGGCAAGAGCAATGGCCACGGGCAAGGACCAGGTAGGAGGGGGCTGCCTTTCTCCCTGCCGTCCCTCTTCCTGGGGCCTTTCCTGACAAGGGCAATGGCAGTGGGCCAGGATTGGGGGGCTGCCTTTCCCCACCCTAGCTACCCCTCTGGGTACCTCCGGTTTGCTAGTGAAGCAGAATTACTGTGTTGCGAAATGATACATGTTGAAAAAGTATGTCACCAACATGAAAAGTTTGGAAAGCTCTGGTTTAATGGGTTTAGCATAGTTAGGACTAACAACTGGATATAGGAAAATGAAACTTTTTTCCAAACCAGTGTACATAGGATCGAGCTATACACTCCAATTTTGTGCATGTTTACTTGCAAGTAAACATGAGGGAACCTAACTTCCAAGTAAGCATTCAGAACATAGGGCTATGCACGATGCATACTACCTAACATGGGGTAGCACTTTAAACATCCATTTAAATTGAGGGAATTCTCCTAGAGAAATCAATGTATTCTCCTGGAGAAATCAGTAGATTTAGAAGTACTTGATTTTACCAGAATATACTCCTAAAATCTTCACTTTTTGATATTATTAGAACAGTAAGGAGCTGTCTGAATTAGACAGAATACTATCTGAATCTTAGATTGAAACTATATATTATTTAGAGTTCAGATACTGTTTCCTCTGTTTATTTCTGAAACGCTATAGAAATGTAACAGTTAATCTTCATTGAGTAATTAGTACTCTGATTGACATTTCTAACTGGATTTTTTTTGGAATGCAATAGGTTTTGAAATCCAAAGAGTTTACTCTGTAAACCATACCTATGTTCTTCAGATGTGGATACCAACAGAGAAGTTAGTAGCTGGCAATTACCATGGCTCATAAGTCTTCACCATGTGCACATTCAATCCATGGCATACTACAGTGTAAGCAAAAACAATTGTTCTGTATTCCAAAGAGCTTACATTCAAAAACAGATGGGGAACATGTGGTACTCCAACTCCCACCATCCCTTATCACTGGCAATACTCTCTAGGATTCATGAGAACTGAGAGTCCCCAAACAGGGGGAGTGCTGTGGGTTTCCTTCCACTGCTTTAAAGTTTGACGATGGAGAAAGAACAGAGAGAGGAGGAAGGGAGGAAGGCATGGGACAAGCAAGAAGATCAAAGGGCGAAAGGGAGCAGTGACACCTACTTAACGCTTTGTTTGCAGTTGGGGAAAAAGATTGGAAATGGGTGGGTCAAGGAAGGATATGGGAGGATAACAATCCATTAGTGCAAAACTTACTCCAAATCAAACTTCCTCAATCTATCTCTGCCTATAATGGCTGAGGTTGTAGGCTGTGGTGGCTTTGCTGGCTGTAGATGATGGAAGTCATAATCCAACACAGCTGGAAAGTGCCAGGTTGGGGAAGGCTGATGTCAGTGGCGGGGCTGTTAACAGTAGAAGTAAATGTCTAAAGTCCTGGGCAACAAAATAGAGGCAATATGGCTATGCGGGTAGGATTAATAGGGAAGTAATATACATGCCTCTTATGCCACAGGGTCATGGGAAGTGTTACTCATCCTCTAAGGAAAGTTAGTTCCAATATCAGCTAACAGTCATGGAATTCCACCCCCACCCCTGTGATCCTTACGGGAGTGGGTAGCCTCTGTTTGACCTCAGCTCTTCCCATACTGGGGAGAATCATAGAGCCTGGACTCATTTAAAACAAACACAGAATTGTTTGCTTTTCATTTAGACAGAATAATGTAGAGTAAGCTTTTCTCATGTTCTGGGTCTTTTAGGTTTATTGTCTATTTGCTCAGCACAAATGAATTCAACATGTTTCTGAACCTGGAGCGGCAACTGAGCTCCACCAGAAGTCAATATCCAATTCGGTAGCAGATTCATTCCCCTCCTTCCCCTCTCTTCCACTAATAAAACATATTAAAGAGTGTAGGGCAAAGGGCCCCCATAGGGAGAATTTCATCTCCAGCCTCTAAGAATGAGGGATGGAAAACCTTGGAGCAGACAGCCTTGAAGAAACAATGAGATTACATTATCTCCCATGGCTGATGTTCTCTCTTTCTTTATACAGAGAGGTTTGAAATATTTTCCCCTTACTTGGGCAAATGCTCCATGCGAGGTCTTGACTTTTGTGGTTGGGGCTGGGATGAGAGATGGTGGGAAACGAGCACTTTCTTCAACAGCCCCCCTCCTTTCTTCTTGACTTTTTCCTCCATAATCTATTCCATTTAAGTGTTTTTTTTCTAAGTGCTGCACTATCTCAGTGAATATACATTAGTGACGTGTGTGGGTACATGCCTTCATGTCGCCTATTGATTTAGAGCAACTCTATGACTTTCATAAGGTTTCTTTGACAAGGAATACTCAGAAGTAGTTTGCCATTGCTTTTCTCTGAAATAAAATCTATAGCACCTGGTATACCTTGGTGGTCCCCCATTCAGGTACTAACCTGCACTGAGCCCCACCAATTCTTTTTTCCAATCTTAGAGAACAACAGTTTCCAAACTTTGGTCCCCCAGCTATAGCCTGAAACAGCTCTGTTGGTATGCTGTAGTGCAGTGGTTCTCAACCTGTGGGTCCCCAGATGTTTTTGGACTTCAGCTCCCAGAAGCCCTGAGCATTGACCATAGTGGCTGGGGCTTCTGGGAGCTGAAGTCTACAAACATCTGGGGACCCTCAGGTTGAGAACCACTGCTGTAGTGGTATGCTGTCTGTGATTTATTTTTCCCAAATGCTTTGAGTGCAGGTTCCACTTCATTTTCTAAAATGATGGGTTAATCTTCAGATTGTTCTACCTTGAACATCCTTTCATCTGTTCTATATCGTTCTTCAATGTATTGTTTCCACTGTTGTTTTATTTCTTCTTGATCATGCAGTATGCTTCTCTGCTGGTTATATAGCATCTCCACTACTGGTTTAAATGCCCCTTTGATTTCTCAGATCTTGTGGAAGAGGCTTCTTGTTCTACCTTTTTGGTTGTAATATACTATTTCTTTGCACTGATTGTTTTAGTAGTTCTCTTTGTCCCTGCACACAAGTTACTGAAAAGTTGTTTTCAGGGTTCTGACCCTACTTCTTTCCTCTTTTACTTTTGCTTCTCATCTGTTCTTGATCACTTGTAGAGTTTCATCTGCCACCCAATAAGGAGATTCTTTCTTTCTCTGTTTTTTTCTTTTTCTCACTCTTCAGGCCTAGCAAGCATAGCTGATAGAGAAGGATTGTGTTAGCTGTAGTCCAAAAGCTGCAGTTGTCCACTTCTGCTGCAGAGCATATTCCATGAATGGAGTCACCAAAGATAGCATCTTGTCTGCACTGACCATTTCCCTCATTTCTGAAAGAATGTGCAAGTTCATGTTGTAGGTAGCAATGCTTCAGATTCTTTTTGTGATACAAGAACAACAATAGTGCGTCAGCACAGCACCATAGTAAGTTAATTTTTGTGGGCGAGCTTAAAGAAGCTGCCTTATGGCAAGCCAGGCCATTGGGGCCTCTGTTTCTATATTGTCTATACTGATGTACAAGATTTCAGACAGGAACCATTCTGATCCCTACCTAAAGATGCCAGGGTTGAACCTGACCACTGAGCTATGGGCCTTCCCCTAATTATAGCACAACGATTAATGGTTTAATCCATTTTTTAAATAAGAGTCAGTTTAAAAGGTGCTATCATTTAAATGATCATCATCATCATCATCGTCAATTTGTATCCTGCTTTTTCCCAAAATTGGGATTCAAAGCAGCTCACAACTTAAAAGAATAATACAGTTTAAAACATTCAAAAAGAGAACACTGAAATAGAGTTAAGCTATTTACACTATTAGAACAATTCACACCTCAAGTTAAAAGGATGAAATGCAATTAAAAAGATAAAAAGCTCTTTAGAACAGTTCAGTTAAAGCACTCCCTTGCCCATTCTTTACAAACTTCCTGTTTTAAAAACCAATCTGAGCAAAAAACAGAAGGAGGAGTAGCCCACTATTGGAAGGACAACAAAGAGGGGGCTGTTCTTCCCTCTCTGGGAAGGGAGTTCCACAGTCTAGGGGCAGCTGCCACGAAGCCCCTGTCAACCAATGTCTTTGTAACAAATTTTTGAGAATTTTAAAATGTATATTTAATGCCAGTTTAAATCATTTTTAATGCTTTCACAAGAAGCTGTAGGTGGCAGGCACTAACTTAAATGAAGCACAAATATAACCAGTAGCAAAATGTTGCAGAATTCTTGATAAGCAAGCTTGCTTCCAATAACATGAAACTGTCCTTCCAGACTGTAAATGTTGCTAAAGTGGCCTTATGTGCCCTATGAAGAGAGAAGAGTCCTTTCTTGCAAGAACTTCCCGGTCTCAGTCCATAATGAGATTTGTTGTTGTGTGCCTTTGAGTCCTTGCTGAATTATGGTAGCCCTAAGATGAACCTATTTGGGGATTTTCTTGCAAGATTTGTTCAGGAGGTTTTACGACTGCCATCTTCTGAGAGAGAGAGTGTGACTTGCCTAAGGTCACCTCATGGATTTCCACGGCCAAATGAGGATTTAAGCCCTGGTCTGGGAGCCAACATCATGTAATGTTGAACTATGACCCTGGAGATCAGAGTTTGATTCCCTGCTGAGCCATGGTACTCTAGGGTGTGTCACACACTCTCAGCCCCAGAAAAAAAGCATGATAGGTTTAACTTAGGGTTGCCATAAGTCCCAGAGTTCTAGTCTAGCACTCAAACCACTATACCACACTGGCTCAGGGCATTTCCGCACTACACTGTTATAATGCTATTATTCCACTTTCAACACCGTACTATTCAAATTTCAAGTACAGAATTCTGAACTGAACATTTGGCAAACAGAATACCAAATAAACATGTTAATCCAAAAATTTTTATTTGCTTGCTCAAGTTAACTTCAAAGATAGCTTTTTAGTGTGTATGCTACATTAGTTTCCTTCATTTTCAGAGGCTAAGTCATCCATTGTTATTTATCTTGAACCATTCATTGTCTCATTTAACAAATCCTATGAAGCAATCAGTCATTGTAACAGTTTTCTAGGTAAGTGAGTCTGTCTTGTCCAGTTCATACCCTCCAACATCTCACAGATTAAAACTAGACATGTGAGGCCATGCAACATCACAGTGTGCTTAAGATGTCAAAAGTTATTAATGAGAAAGAACATGCAACAGAAAGTGTAGGAGTTTGCTTCTGGTTTTGCTGGGAAGGGTAAAACTCGGCCACCCTCCTCTCCCCCCTCCTTCTATACTTTGAACTCAGTTTAAGGCAATTGAAGTAAACTGGAGACAGAGGGAGAAAGTGGGAGGACGAGAGAGAAACTGGGATATTTTAAAAGCAGCTGGAGAAAAGGGACAACACAGGATTGATTGGGACTGTCTCGGCCAAGTAAAGAGACATTAGTAAAGCAGTTTCATTCCCATTTGTTACAGTAGTTTGAAAGGTAATTTAATTTATGCCAAGAAAAGCAACTTCATTGTTTGTTACTTCTGTGCTCTAGCAGATTCTCTGTGGATTAGCTCCTTACTCAGTTATATTTAGGGTTTTCCCTCCAGAATTCATGGTAAGAAGACGAAGAGCAGAACTGAACAAAACATATCTTGCAGAGGTATTCTGGTTGCCTCTAAAAGAAATGAAGATCAAAAGAAGATTTAAATATTTGCTAAACATTCTGTGAGGGTTTCTACAAATTTGGGCCTCTATTCTGGGCTATTTATTGTGCCATTCTTTCATGGCAGAAAATGATTTAAGGCTTAACCAAGTCAGCAGTGTAACCCTTGAGAGTTTCCATTATATTTTTGAAAAACAGACCGACCATCCTTTGTTCTTAGAACACTTTGTATGCTGAATAATTTCCTGCTACTCACAAAAGCTCCTGTTTTAATTTGAAAAGAAATAACATACACTGGAAGATGATGTCACAAGGTTTCAGAATATGAATAATAAGTAATCAAGTCTAAAATGAAATTCCCCCAACTCAAGGCTATATCTCCCAAAGATTTGACAGTGCTGCAAAATGTTCATTAGCTAAACAGATGCAGCTAGAGTAGAATGTAGACCTCCTTCAGTATACAAGCATAGGTTCACTACATGTGGAAGATCTATTGCAAGCAAATGACCGCAAGATAGCAAATGAGAGGCAACAGAAAAAGGATCTTTCCTTAGTTGTTGAATACTGTCCCCAAGAGGTCTTCCTTGATTCTGATTTTTTTTATGGTTTTGGAGCACTGTGTGAAGACTTTTCTGATTTATTCAAGACTCCTAAAATACTTAATAACTGGTGCATTTTTAGCTGCTGATGTTGTTTTTATTGCATCTCTTTCTGCTTAAATTTTGTTCTGCTATTTAAATACTTCCTTTCAAGCTGTAAACCACCATTTTTAAAATGTGAAAGACAGGCTAAATCCCTCCCCTACCCTGGTCCTATGTCTCAAATGGCATTGATATGGGGTGATGCAATAACAGAAAGGAAGATAGATGGTAAAGGATTAAGGAATAGCCAGCCACCAATCTCAACTGCAGAGCACCAGGAAGTGAAGTTTTTTGTTTGTTTGTTTGTTTTGGGTTTTGGGTTTTGGGTTTTTTTTTCCTTTTTAACTTTTCAACAGCCTATTCACTCTTTCCCTTTCTCCGTCTCCAGTTTGTTCATGGATTTTAATGGACAGACAGGATAACTGCAAATCAACACTACAATTTACACTAGAGTGAAGAATCTTTTTTAATACTAAGGGCTACATTCCAGCTCAGGTCAATCTCTTTGGGCCACATATTCCCCCAAGAGGTAGGGCGTATGGAGGTTGGCTTACCCTCCACCTGTCCCGATTCAGCAGAGACAGTTCAGATTAATTCTCTGTCCTCCCACTTTTTCAGATGCTTTAAAAATGTTTCAGTTTCTCTCTCTCTTTCATTCGCACTTCATTCTCAGCTTACACTGCTATAGTATATCTTAAAGCCTTCAGAACTATACGTTAAATGTTATAAAAATATGTGGGAGAAAATGATCTGCTATTTTTATGTGAGAGAAATCTGTCAGATAGGGCCTTTGTGTGTTTCTTTTTTTATGAACAAAATAGTATGACTTCATGGAAAGAGTAACAGGATATAAAGAAATGTAGAGGAACATTTTCCCACTTTGCTGTTCTGCTGCATAATTTTTAGCTGTGTTACAGTTAGCACATTGAAACATTAAAGAAACATACCAGAGTTTGGAGATTTCTGTGAATATCGGTGAATTTATGTTGGAACTGGGAATCATAAGGAATGTGGCACTATACAGAGTACTTCTATGCATTCAAAATGCTTGGATTCACCTGGTAACGAAGCGTACACAGCCAGGGAACTAAACCTGCTCGCATGAGGCTGCCACTCTGAGTATGATCACACCGTGAAATAACCACCTCTGCTCTCTGTTACTCTCCCCAACACCCTTTCAGCTACATAGTTTGGTACTGTTATATCCTCAAAAAAAATAGTGTCTAAAATCAGATCACTCCTCTCTTGGCAAGTTATAGCAGTAGTTATAAGAACAAAGTGTTCTGCTTTACTATAAAACATACAGTGAACAGTCTTGTTGAAAGCATCAAATAATGGCATGAATCCTACAATTTGCCCATAGCTCCAGACTCACCTGTCCAAACATTCCCAATACATTTGAGGATGATCTCTGCCTCTGGAGCTAGAACAGTGAGCTACCCATTGGCTTTGGACTACCAAGGACATACAGTGAAAAGATGTGATTTTCTGGTACCTGAAACACAATATCTCATCTCCACAAATCTGGTCAGGATTATCAAATTAATAATATGTTTAATATGTTAAATATCTATCTATCTATCTATCTATCTATCTATCTATCTATTTATTTGTGTGCTAAAATATAAGTCCACTTTCTTTTCTCTCAAAGTTTAGCAATCTGTGCTGACTAGGCAACAGTGTTTTTCTTGCTATATCCATTTCCTTTTACTTGCTGAACCCTCTTCGACCTGAGTGTATGTGCCTTCAGGACACCTGCCAACTTATAGTAACCCCATGAATTTCACTGGGTTTTCTTTAGCAAGAAATTCTTAAAAGTGATTTTGCCAGCCCCTTCCTCTGGAATATAGCCTACAGGTATTCATTGGTGATCTCCCATCCAAGCACTTACCAGGGCTGTCCCTGCTTGCCTTCCCAGATGAGACAGGATCTGATGCTTTTAGGGCATTTAGACCACTACCCTCTTAGCCCTACCAAATGGGAAAAGGCAAATGTGCAACATAGGTGAAAAACCTTATATTATAAGCGATTTATTACTAAGAATCTAATACAATAATGATATACATCACAGTGGAAAATTCAGTGCTGAGTTTCTTTATTTAAAAAAAATCCAAGTGATTTGAGAAATCAAGGTGCATTTTGAACGGCAGCTCTGGAGCACTCATAGTTGCATTTTGAATCCTGCCTAGGAAAATCTGTGTGAGGAATTATTTAGAACTGAGAAAGAGTGAGAATGACTAAAGAAAGATGGATCAACACAATCTCCTGTTCTTTTCCCTACTTTTTGACAGGTTCATTTTATTTTCAGTGTTCAACATGGACTATTGCATTTTTACATTGGTTCACCAAGCCACTGTGTTAATTATATCTGCTTGTTTCCAAAAGAAGTCAGACCAGACAACATTACCAGAAGTGTGCTATTACATAATCTTTCTCTCTTGAGTCCTTCCTCCATCTGGCGGGTTGTTAACATAGGGGACAAAGAAAGTGAGTGATTCCACCATAGATTTCTGCCGACATGTAATTTTCAGTGTGCTTTCACCACTGATATTTTGTTTCTTTTTGTTTTAATATGTCAGACAGTCATTTCCCAAATATATTCTAGGGCCCTACAAGGAGCTGCCAGATGTCCTTTTTCTAAAATTTTAAGCTAATTAGATTAAAATCAGTACCAACATGGACAGGCACTCTGTCCAGACTTTCCCCTTCAGGGTCAAACATACTCAGGAAGCCTTGCCTGTAAACATACCTGTTAATAAAGCACTTCTAGAACAAATGACTGAGGGAAATTCAGCTTAGCTGCTTGGGCACCTCGGTTTGCTGCAGCCCTAAGTCTGTTTGCCAGAGGACAGGCTGATGTCAGTCCAGTGAAACTGGCCAAGAAACTAGAATATATACCAAAATGTACAGAAGCACAGCTTGCGCGTATATGAAAACAGGCTAGATAGTAAGCCATTCTCATAAGGTATCACATTAAGCAATCTGGAGGGAGCAAAAGAAGTGAAATCAGACTTTTTCCGGAAATTGAGGTTGTTGTTTTTTTAATTAAGAAAGTACAAGAAAGGGTAACTTATGGGTTCAGTACTGAAGTCAATTCCAGAAAATAGGAGATAGAGAGGAAATGAGTGTGTCATGGTAACAAGCCAAGAAAGGAGGTTGAAGTTTGAAGTTTGTTGAAGTTTGATGCTTCAACATTTGGGATGCAAGGGAAAGGACCAGGGCTTGAAATGTAAGCTAAGTGGCAAGGGAGAGAATAGAAACGGAGAAATTATACCTCATAGTACTACATAACAAATACTCTCAAGGTGCACATTTTTTTCTTTTTCTTTTCTTCTTTCTTTTCTTTTTCTATACAATCCTCTATAGTTCTAGAACAGTGGTTCTCAACCTGTGGATCCCCAGATGTTCATGGACTTCAGCTCCCAGAAGCCCTGAGCATTGACCATAGTGGCTGGGGCTTCTGGGAGCTGAAGTCCATGAACATCTGGGGACTCACAGGTTGAGAACCACTGTTCTAGAATATCTGTCTATCATCTATTTCTCTCTGTCTTTTGATGCTATGAGAACAGTCTGTTTCATTCTATTTATTATTTTATAATAATATGTACCAGTTTAGATTGACAAAAAAACACATAATCTCTTTCCAGAATGATATCTCTCTCCATTGCTTAATGTATAGTGAATTCTTAAGTCCTTAACATTAAAAAAAATGTTGAAAATAAAATTATAGGTGAAAAACTGAAAATGGACAAGCAGCATCCAATGAGATTATGTGCCTGTTGGTTTTAAACCCATGTAAAAGGTATATTTGGAAATTATTATTTCAAAACTTCTGTTACTCCTTTCTGACACAATTGATGCATCTTGTCCCTTAGTATACTGTGAGCCTTTCCATTCTATACAATGTCAGTCATCGTCCCTATTTTATTATTAACCAAGTAATGTCTTCTGCCTGACCCCCTCCCCCCAAGCCCATCTTTACTGCCAGCAGCCCCACAGGGCAAAGCAGTCCTGTTCCACTGCAGACCAGAACTCAGGGAGGACCGTGTGTCCATCCCGCTCTCACCAGTGAGTGAGGCCCCTACAGGGAATTGCAACAGGAGTCCTACTTCTGATTGCTGCCCCCTTGCTCACTGGTGGGACAGATCTAGAAATGTGATCTTCCTTGCACCCTGATCAGCAACCGAAGAGACCAATGTAGCTGCTGGCCATTACAGTGGGCTGAGAGGTATTTACATAGCCTTACAGTATGACTGCATAATCTTACTGCAGTTATGGATGTGTAACTCTGGGTTATGAATCTGTAACTAAATACAGAATGCAAGCCATTATTTAAAAAACTAAATGAAATCAGTTTTCAAATTTACTTCTTGAAAGTCGTATGTGAAAACTTTTTTAGTATGTCTTTGAAATGGTTAAGAAAGAACATGTCGGAATAAAGGAACTGATAGCCCATTCATCAAACACTTGAGTTTAGACATTTATTTTTAACTATAAAATTATGAATTTCTGTACTGTCACATCTTCATAAAGGAACTTTTATTCTGGATACGAACACCACAGAGGATATTTGGCCTGATATTCTCCATGGGGGCAGCAAATGTGCTATTTGAAACAGAAGAAGCCCACTGTGCTCTCTGTGGGGAGGGAGGGTGAGAGGGAGAATACAGTGGCGTGTTTATATTTCAGAAGCAGCTGCTTGAAAACCAAAATCAGGATGATTGTCCCCAAAGTTTAACACAACACAGACTTCGACAGATCAGTTTAATGCTTTTTGTCATGCATACACATACTGTAGAACAGAGCTCCCAGTGCTTCTGTTCTTAAATACTCTCTTGTTTGTAGCATTGACTTGGACGGCTTAAATTCCCTCCATCCTGCACAAAGATGTAGAAGCCATTTTTTTAAATGGAAGTTAAATGGTTTTAATTTTCAGCATCTCATAGCAAACACTGTTCAGACCTTTCCACTTGGAAAGTCCCCAGTGTGAGAAGGGAAAACATTTCATAGTTGCTGAAATAGTTAGACAACCAGAATGTTTGGAATAAGATCATTATAACCACTTCTGGCCATTGGCTATACCTTACTTTCACAGAAAAAACCAGAAGCCGGTGGAGTGTAACAGTATACCACAACACTGGCTAGTGTTTTCAGAGGATGGGCCAAGATAGGATTCAAAAAGCATGGGTTCTGCAAATGCAGTTCAAGACTTCCATACACCTTTGGATTATATATCCAAGCTATGTGGGCTACTTGCTTTTTAAACTGATTCTTACAGTTTAAAAAAAAAACTGGCTGGTGTTGCTGTTAATCATGTGACAAAGGGATGCTTATGATGTTCTGAGATGTGTACAGATTTTCAGGGAAAAAAATCATATGCTATTCCAGCATTAATTTGATAATTTGTGTGAAAAGGCACTCTCCCCCTTGACCGCCGCTTCAAGACCGTAGTCCTATGTCTCAGGGCCTTTCCACACTACATTGTTATAGTGCTATTATTCCACTTTCAACATCCTGTGAAATTCTGAGGTTTGTAGTACTGAAGCTAAAGAGCTCCGTGGGCGAGAATTCTGAACGCCCCTTCCTAAATTGCAAACCCCAAGATTCCATGGGGTGTTGAAAGTGGAATGATAGCATTATAACTGTGTAGTGCAGAAATGCCCCCTATATGAGCTTGTATGAGTTGTTATGAAACAGGGATGAAATAAGAGCAACAAAACCATTGTCACTGTCTGTCCCCACTGTTTTTAAGCTGTTAGCAAGAGAAAACAATTCAATGTTTTTCCAGTTGTCTGTAACAGAAGGGGATGTGCATTCCACTAACACTGCTAAAAATGCCTTGTTTCTTCTGCATCATTTTTTTTCTTTTGTAATACATTTTGTTGTTGTTGTTTGTTGGTAATATGTGAGCCACTTCAAAAGCCTTTCTGGCTGGGAATAGGATGAAATTATTATAAATAAATATGCTTCTAAATTTTTGTACATTTCAGTTTTGGTATCAAAATGTGCATGTTTTGATGAAGGGGATTTTTCGGTATAATGAGTACAGTCTCTGCCACCGTGCGGATTGGTTTTACAGTCCTTATTAGCATCATGACCAAATGTTAACAGCTGTTCAGTGGCATAGAAAGGATCAAATTGGAGCCCTGCTTTCGCTTTAGCCTGGCACCTCAAGGCTTGGGAAAAGATCTATAGCTGAGAATGGAGCAGGAGAGGAAACTTTCCTGGTAGCAACCTGCTCCTGTAGCTCTCATAGCCATCTGGATGGGAGAAAGGATTATGCACTTTGATTTCCTTTATTTGGTTCAAAACTATATCAAACATGGTGCCTTCCCTCTGAAAGAAGAGCACCCTAGCTCAGAGACCCCGTTTAGCCAGCCATGTAAATCTTGAACACCAGCACAGGATAGGATAGTCTGAGTAAAAGTTGCTGTTCAGGGACCTAGTTCTACCTCTCGCTGCAAGAAAATGCTGGATCCTGTCCACTAAAGGACTGTGATGCTTTCTCTGATTGATTGATTGGTTGATAGATTGTTTATTAACATACTCATATCCCACCCTATAACTGAAGATCTCAGGGTGGCTTACAGTAAAATACATTTCAATTGAAAAACAATAATAATTTTAAAAAACTTTTAAGTTTATCATTTAAATATTGGACAAAACTGGTTGAAACGTGTAACTATAGCACATGCACAGGCCAGGTAAAATCAGTTAGGCCTGAAGGCTGTAATAAGAAGCCAACTTTTGACTTGGTGATGAAATTATACCAATGTTGATGCCAGTCAGGCCTCCTATAGGCCATCTGCAGTATCATTTACCACCAATCAACCTTACCTTACAACAGTGATGTGTGCCAGTTTTTGGCACCAAAATAAAACTTGGAAAGTCCTGGAATTACAGCCAGTTCCACACATGGTTGGCTGAAATGCATGCACATTGAAGGTGTTTCTTCAGTCTTCATCCAAAGGCACATTTGCACTACACAGTTATCTCAGTTTCACATCATGTTAAATCTCATGGCTATGTTCTAAGGAGTCCTGGGATATATAGTTTGTTGTACTTAGAAGAGGCCCAGGTACCCTACAAAAAGAAGAATAAAGAGTCAAATTGATGTAATTCTGCAGTGCAGACAGGCACTTAAGATAAATTGCAGTGCAGATAGGCACTTAAGATAAATTGCAGTTCAGGATGGGGTCTACTGAGTGAAGAACTGTTTAGCATGTCACCTCTTATCCATAGATCAACTTAATGTTTTTTATGATGCCCACACTTACTGCATAAGGCAGGGAATGTGCCCCATCAGTCTCAGCAGTTCGTCACTCCAGCTTTATTCAGAGGAGAACAACTCTCCCCACCAAGCTTAATGAGATAATCTCCTGAGAAGTTCCATCAGGCACTTACTTCCAAGGTCTGGGAATTTTCTAGAACAATGTCCTGTGGCTAGCACTAGCATGCACCATTTCCCTGAAGCCATTTTGTACAGCTCTGGGCTGCTATGGATGTCTATAATATAGGCAAAAGGAGATGAAAGTTCAGGAAGGTTTGCAAAGGCATGTACAACCCCCCTCCTCAAAAAACAAAATCTCCTACAGAGGCTTGTTTGGACAATAACGAATGCAAAATGAATAATGTATTACTTTGGTTGAACTCTAGTTTAGCCCATCTAAGGACCAGGTGTAGACTATTTTAAATTTCCTCAGAGGACAAGCTTTCATCTGTATTAAGCCATCAAGCATATCAGAGATTTTCTCTGGAATCACAGACTCATCCTCGGAATTTGGGGATGGTGGAGATGTGTGGCAACACACTCTACAGGGTAAGCACACAAACAGACTATTATGTGGTAATAGAACAGTGGAAAGCACCTTTGAGATGATATTTCTGTCAACTATTGTACAGCATGAGAGGCTAAAGTTGTATCTTCACTATACTATTATATCAGTTTAATAATATTTGTCATGACAGCAGCCTAAAAAATCATGAGATTCCTACTTTGGCAAGGTATTTACAGTTTTCTCCTGGAGAACTCTAGTCCAGTGTTTCTTTGCTACTGCAGATATTTGGACTTCAACTCACAGAAGCCACAGCTAATATCCCCAATGGTCAGGGATTCTCAGAGATGAAGAACAGAACATTTGGATCAGACTATCAGATGCTGAGAATGACTTCTACTTCCTTCAACTTCAGTTCCCAAAGTACCTTCAGCACCTGTCTACGCTATAGAAGCAAACTAATTTAATAATCTCTTTTCTCAGAGTACCTTAGTACCTTCTAAGTTCCACTCCAATTTACAAATTTACAGTTTCCAGCTGCTTTTATCATTCTCCCCTCCAAGGCCTTCTTCCTGACTCACATTGACTGGAGAAAGAGAGTGGGAAGAAATATTTATACCTTGCTTATTATGGCCAGTGGCTCCCTTTCCCACATTTTCTTTGGTTCTAGCAGAAGGGGAAATGCCTTTGCCAGTGGCTGGCCTCAGAAATGGTTTTGCTGAGGAGTTCCAATCCTTGGATGACAAAGCGGAGTAAAGAATAGTAGGATTCAACATATCCAAGATCTGCTGTGCCTTGCTCCTGAAATGTCCCATTTCATGACCTACTCACCTGCAGGAACAGCACAGTTCCAGATTTATGCCCCCAGGGCTTTTCCTACTGGTAATCATATGCAGAACTACTTGCCTTCTGTGCCAAAAGAGAGCAGTTTCTGTCTCAACACATCCGGAGGCAGCTGGGGGGGTTAGGATTGTGTTCTAAGTTATCTGAAATGATTAGAGGAATTTGCATAATCATTCATCCCCTTAACACTTTTAGTGTACCTACTCTTCATGTTTATGAATAAATTAGCTTTACACATTTTAAAAATATGAAAGTGTTAGGAACATACTGGTAGGATTTTTTTTTTTTTTTGCCAGCAGACAGTGAGGGTGGCCCTTTTTAAGTTATTTTTATTAATAAAGCTAGTTCTTAAAAAGATTTACGTGAGCACTTTATCAAATATAACATATAGCATAATATAGTATGTAACTAAAAAAAGTTTTACAATATGAGTATATAATAAGAATATACAATACACGTTAGACAAGAAAAAAGAGAAAAAAAGAAATTGACTTATGCCATGGCATTAATCCATTGGAACCTTACCAAAAACTGAACAGAATAAAGAGTATAGAAAATATAAAACAAGAAGGAAATAAAAGAAAAGTAAAAGGAGGAAAAGGACAGAGGAGGAAAAAAAAGAGGAAAGAATAAGGAAAGAGAGAGAGAAAAAGAAAAGAGAGAAAAGAAAGGAGACGAAAGAGAAAAGAAGTGAAATGAAGTGAAGTAAAAAAGGAAAAAAAGAATGAAGGAGAGAAAGAGAAAAGATACAAACTTCCCCATGCAGTAGGTTGATATATTGAATATTTCAGATAGAAAATCAGTGGTCAAAACATCCCACTGGAAAAATGGGAAAAATTATGGATGTATAATCTTTACTATACCAGATCATATGACCTGCAAATCAGGGTGCCCATTTTGATATTACTTCTAAAACACCCTAGTGCTGTTTCTTTCAAAGAAACAAAGGAAATGTTTTTGGTAGTATGCAAGAGTTTAAATTGTGTGAAGTGAATAACTTAATATCTGAAGGTTGCCTATAGACTAATAAAGGGCTGCCTTCTAGAGCCGGTGAGAGGATTGCATTATTCTCCAGAACTGGTTTTAGCTCACTGATTATGTGTTCAAGTGATCTGAGCTCAACACTGTAGATCACCGTTAAGAATGTTCTGTCATTTTGTATTGGTGGTCTGTCCTGTAGTAGATAGTTCCTGGGAAGAAATCTTACCATTTTGATTTGTTTCTTTACCTCCTTAAGCAGATATTATAGTTTGAGAAATGACTGTTGCAAATCCAAGAATTTTGAGTCCCTGTCTTGAGGATCTGAGCAGATATGGTTGTATCAGAGGGCATGGCTGTAAACAATAAATTTGGTAGTACATTGTAGGTAGAAACTGGAGGCATGTTAAGTATATGTAGCAATTAATGGGTTTTCAATGGAGCGTAGTGCTTAGTGTCAAGAAAATGAATTTGTTGTGTGGATTGTTCCAAGCTCAAGTTGATGGTAGGGTAAAAGTTGTTGAAATCCTGATGAAACTTTTCAACTGATTACTTTCCATTTGTTCAAATAATAAAGATATCATCAAGATATCATAGTTAGAGGATAGGTTTCTGGTTGCACATGCTGAGAAACCATTGTTCCAGGTCAGCCATGAAGATGTTTGTATACTGTGGGGCCATACAGGTGCCCTTAGCAGCGCCACTGGACTTAGAGGTATGTGCAGTTCTCAAAAGTGAAGTAGTAATGAATTAGTACAAATTAGCAGAGTTTGATAGGTAGCTGTGCTGTGGCCTCCTTCAGGATAGTATTCTGGATGGCTTATAGTCCATCCTGGTTTGGGATGTTGTTATATCAGGATTCCACATCCATAGTGGCTAGGACTATGTTCTCTGAGAGGTTATGGATGGTCTGTATTTTCCTCAGGAAATCAATTATATCATTCATGTAGCTTGAACTGTTGATGGCATATGGTCTGAGAACTGAGTCCGTATGTCCAGATATACCAACAGTGAGGGTTCTAATACTTGAGACAATGGGTCTTTCTGAATTGCATTGTTTGTGTATTTTGGGTGGTAGATAGAAGATTCCTAGTTTGGGCTCCTGTAGTGTGTCCATTTGAATTTGGTTTGGTACTTTGGTGGAGAATTTTCTGTATGGTTTGTGTAGTTCCTTCATCAGTGAGATCTGACTCATGCCGTTGCAGTTCACTTTTGCAGGCACTGAGCAGGTCAGAACTCTCTTTCAACCACACAGTTACCAAGAGCTCTCCCCACTGCTCCATATCTACCTTCTAACCTACCCCCTACATCCCTTCCCGTGTTCCCAGAGAGTGAGGAGATGAGCAAGGATGTGTTCTCCTTTTTAAGTGATTGGATATACTGTAACAGGAAAGGAGCAATCTTTGTCCCCACTTGTGCCCTCACTTACCAGCAACTCAGAAATGGCCATGTTGGGGATGGGGTTGCAGGATTTAAAAAGCAGGTTTGAGGGATAGCATTGGGAGAAATAGCTATGAAGACGTAGTCATGTAGCCACGTCTCCACAGGTACATCTTCTGATGCAGGATCTCAGCCAACACATGTGGACAATGCTTATGAAGACAGTCATCTTGAAATAATCATTCTAAGAAGAGAATTTTACATTTGTGTTTCTAATAACAAACTTTCCCTTAGACTTACAAACTATCAACATCCTATAGAATCCTGGAGTTTTCAGTTTAGGGAGAAGTATTTAGAATTCTCAGTCAGAGAGCTCTTTGGCCTCAGTAAAGTACAACCCCAGAATTCCACAGGATGTTGAAAGTGGAATAATAGCACAATAACAGTGTAGCATGGAAATGGGCAAAGTGTTTGGATTCAATTTGATAAATACAGATTTAAAACAGTGGTGGAGCTTGGAGTGCATGGAGGGGGACAGGGGGGTAGGACCACAGTGCGCGGGGGCATGGCCACGGCGTGTGGGAGCATGGCTGGAGTGCATAGTGGTGTGGCTACGAGTCAGGACGCGCCAAAAACATTGCTGCCCAGGGCAAACCGCTCCCATCACCCCCCCATCGCTACACGACTGATTTAAAACATTCTTCATGATGATGCAGCTAGCCCCCCATGAGAGATTTGAGAACTACAGAAAAGGCAGAGTCACGTGTTTCTTTCTGCTTTGTTGGTGTTATATAGTACATCTCACAGTCTGTTTTTCTTCCATGTATTCTTATAAACCAGAATGCTTGAGATTTGATAGCTGTATTAATGGGAAGCGCATTTCACTCATGTCTCTTTCGCTGTGGTAGTCCTGGACAGAAAATCTTTGTTGGCAACTATCCATTTCTGAAAGATGTGTGTTCATTTTGTGCTGAGAAATGGCAGTATGGTATTTGATACGTTTCTATTCAGCCTTTCTTTGTAGAGGGTTCTTTTAAGAAGGAGCTGAATTCTATTGTATGTATTGCTTCGTGGTCTCTAGAGAGTTAGCTCTAGGGAGAGACATATACTGACTTACAAATAACTTGTTACCAGTCTGCAGTTTTACTTTACTCTTTCTCCCTTGCAATATATATATCTCACATACATACATACATGCATACATACAGATGGCCTCCACTTTTGCAGGCTGCAGGGGTTGGGGTATGCGATACCTGCGAAAGTGGAAAAACCACAAATATCATAAGGCCCCACAACTGTATTTAACAGATGAAAAAAGTACTTGTACTGGCGGGATGGCTGGGCCCTCTTATGAATGCATGCCCTTCCTTCCTTGCTTGCTTGCTTGCTTGCTTGCTCACTCACTCACGTGAATCACGGGGAAATGGCAGTAATGTAGACTTGAGTCAATTAACTCAGACTCAGGTCAGACTTAAGTCACTTCAGTAACTTGACTCAGACTTGGCTTGCCAAAAACTACAGACTGACTCGACTCAACTTAAGTCACTTCAGTGACTTGACTCGGACTTGACTTGGCAAAAATTACACACTGACTTGACTCGACTTAAGTCACTTCAGTGACTTGACTCGGACCTGACTATGCAAAAATTACACACTGACTCTGAGACTTGCACATTTTTAGTGACTGACTTGCTGTCCTTCGTTCAGTAACATAACACATTTATCCAGAAACCTTACCACTTACTGGTCACATGACAATCTGTCTCAAGCCCAAAGTGTGGACACATTGCTCAGAGGGAACAGCAAATGGGGTTGAGGTGGAGTTGAGGTCTGCTCAGCAGCCTGTCCCTGCTTCATATAGGAGAAGCTTTCTAAAACTTTTCTTAAGAGCAGAAGGCAAGCTTTGCAAATAGGAAGTGAGAAGACCCTATTCCCCACTTCCAAAGCTGCAGACAGCAAAATCACAAAAGTGGAGGGCCAGTTCTACTTAAATTGTTAAAACTGACTTTATTCAACTCTGTCCAGAAATTCTGGAATACAGGTTGGGGTATAAAGTTGACTCCCAGAACTGAGATTTGACTCGAGACTTGACTTGAAAGTATCTTGAAAGGACTTGAGACTCGACTTGAGACTTGAAGGTATAGACTTGAGACTTGACTTGAGTCTTGGGGTAAAAGACTTAAATACATCTCTGGGAAATGGGATGGGAGAGTGGGAGGAGGGAGAAAAGAGACACTTGTCCCCATTTTTGTCTGCTTGAATGGACAAACATGTGTGCCCTCCCCTCCTGTTCCCATCCCTCTTCCACCCATGTGAGTGAGCAACTAAGTGAACATGCACACCTCTTTGTTACCCTGGTTTCTGGGGGTCCCTTGGGGGACACCTCAATATGCTCCACGTACAGCAGAGTGAGGAACTTAAAGGAGCATGAGCGGTGGCAATACGAGAGGTAGGGTAACCTAGCAGGGTCTTTTTAGCCAGTTTTTATGGAGTCAGGCCAAGCCAAAAACCAGGCAAATGTATCAAATAAATGATTTTGTTGAATGATAATGTTCTCACACACACCAGCACAATCACTCACTCTCTCACACAAGATCTGTTAGAAGCAAAAGGGTAGAAAATTGGATAGGGGGTAATGAGAGGGATTGAAGATGGGATGATACTGCACCTGTCCTGAAGTCCTTCATCCGGGAAGCAGCAGGCAAAAACGGAACTCAGCAAAGAAATAGCTGAGGGGATTACTCACTGACAGAGCAACAGTCTGCTAGCGTGGCAGGGAGTTCTCCGAAAAAGGAGGAAAAACGGGGTCGTAGTTGTTGTTCTGAACAACGCTAAAATATGTCCTTGGGACCAGATGGCTGCATTTTTATGAAGATGGATCTCAGCTTTTTAGTTCAAAGAAAATACAGCCAGACATCCTTGTAGTTCCCTGCAAGATGGTTATCTTATCTGGGGATGCTCGCCTCCAAGGTGCCACTTTCCAGGCTGTTTGCACTGTTTATTTGTTCCCAGAGGCCTTTTGCCTCCTGTTGGTGTTATTCTTGCTGATAATCCATTCCAATGGAATGTGAGAACCATTTCGAGATTCACCTAGGATGCGTGACAGAAAACAGGGCTACCCTTTGACCTATCTCCATAGCTCCACTGCCTACGTGTCCTTCCAGTAGATCTCTGTGGCTCACTATGTTTGATATAAAATAATTATGATCCTCAGGACGTAGCATGTAGGTGGGGTAACATCCTCGCATCCTTTTCTCCCTTTTGCCCATGAGAGTGAGCAAATGCACATGCCCTCCCTCCTACCATCCCATCCCCTTCCCCCTAATCTGTGAATAATCAGATCCATGAGTGCTTTATCCGCACATGTGGAGGGCCAACTGTATACATTTATTCTTGCAGCATTAAAGCAATTTAAACCCATTAAACAATGTAATTGTTCCCATTCACTCTGGCAGGCTGAGTAACTACCTGACAGTCCTTCAATAAGTTCTTATCAGAGCCTTTCACAAAATATATACAATCCTAAAAATAAAACAATAATAATGAAAATTATTATTACAAAAACTTTATAATTTACTGTAAGGTAATAACAACAATAAAGAACATAAATAAAATAGTAAAACAATCAAAATATTAAAACCTTAAAAATATTTATTTTAAAAAATGACATTTTGCCATTCAAATAAACACTCCTCACAACTGGAAGAGAGGATGAGATTGTTCCAGCCAGCCGCACTCTCTCCACATCAGCAGGCCACAGATGTAAAAAGTAAGTTGTGTTTTTAGTCTTGGTGGTAATAGGTTGCATGCATGCAAAGGTGGATCTAGGGTGGGGCAACTGGGATGCGTGCTCTGGTCACCATTCCCGGTGGGTGCAAAAGCCACCCCCATGCCTGCCATCCCCCCCACGCAATTTCACGCCTGCCTGCCACCCCCCACACCCTTCTGCATCCACTCACCACCCCCCCCTATCCTTCCTGGCCCATTTGGGGGGGCAACAGCAGCTCCTAGAGGAGCAAATTGTTTTGAGTTTTGGGTCCCAATTCTGGGAGAAAGGCAGCCTACAAATATAATACAATACAGATGACTATATGGATGAAAGACCTCCAGGAGCCCTGGTTATCCACAGCCATGCTGAGATCTTACAAACTCTGAGCTGTGGCTCCCTTGATTTAATTGATCTACCTTGAGTGAGTCTTTTTCTCTTTTCCTGATGCCTTCCACTTTCTCAAGCATTATCATCTTTCACAAAGAGTCACATTGTCTTATGGTATGTCCTAAGTATGATAGTCTCAATTTGATCATCTTGGCTTATAATGAGAGTTCGTGCCCAATTTGGCCCAATTCATTTGTCCTTCTGGTGGTATTGATGAGATATGTGTGTACCCCCCCTCAATATAAATGTCAAGTAAGACTTTCTAGGGAAAATATTTCCTGAGAGGTCATGGCATTACATAAATTGTAACAGAACAGTAAGTATAATTAGGTGGTTATATGATGGCTGAGTGACAGATGCAGAAAGATTGGAGTGATGATTGGTTGTGAAAGTGAGAATGGAAGGTACCGTTGGACTGGGGTGGTTAGAGGAGGATATAAATATAGGATGAGAATTTGGTAGAAGAGCTTTAAGCCCTTATACAGGCTTTCAATTCAACATCTGGAGGGCTGAATGTGTGCTGGATATCCCTGCCCCAGACAAAGTCTGGGGATGTACCTAGAGCGTTAAATATATTTGCACATTTAGTGCAAAAGGTCTGCAGAGGATTCGGTAATTCCATTTGAATGAATACAGTTACGGAGTGCTGTACAGCCCTTCTTTATTAGAGCTTCAGAGAGATTTGGTTCTAAGAGGCAGAAGAGACCATGTGAGTGAAGGCTAGTTATGTGACTGTATCTTAGTACTGTATTAAAAATAAAGGACAACTGTTACTACAAGCATTAATGTATTGTAGGGTAATCAGGATTGAAATAAGATACTTTACTGAAACTAACTCAGTAATGCAAGGCAAACAGAGAGTATTCAATTATTTAACTGAAATGTTTACTAATTACTTTGAGACATACATTCTGAACATATACATAGAGATCCCTTTAGTTTGTCAGGATTTAAGCTAAGTTTCAAGTGAAGAGGAACTCAGGAGAGCTTATTGAATGATGAAGACAGACAGAGGGGAGAAGGAGGAATCTCTGTGTAGCCCTAGGCATCTGGGGGCTTCTGGGGTCACATGGTCAAGTTGCCTAGAATTGCTGACCATGCATTGTAATCTATAGTTGAACAAATTGGGAGTTTGGGAGCGAGAGAGGATAAATGAAAAGGGCATGCAGGAAAACCTTGCATTGCCTAAAGCCCCTATAGCTCTACTAGTATCTGAGGTCACATGGTTGAGTTGTCTAGAATTGCTGACCATGCATTGCAATCTGTCTACTGTATAAAAGTCCATGTTTGCCTGTGAGTTTGTCTGTTTGTCTACGTCAGACAAGTAAAGACCTCTTATGAGTGGCTGTGTGAGGCAAGAAGATCTTATATGATTGGCTGGCTGTGAAGATTCTATGGAATCCTGGGGTTGCAGTTTAGGAAGGAGTCTTTAGGATTCTCAGGCAGAGAGCTCTTGGGCGTCAGGCCAGTTGCTATGGAGTAGTAAGAAGAAGGGCAGTGTATTCCCTCAGGAACCAAACTTCTGTTATGTTAACAACTCTGAATACAGATTGGATTGGGGAATATGGGGGTAAGTTGCAGGTACAGGAATAGGCCAGTTGCTATGGAGATGAGGCCTAGCAGCAAGGAGGAGGACAGTGTATTCCCTCAGGAACTCAACCTCTGTATGTTAGCAGCTCTAATTACAGATTGCATTGGGAAATATAAGTTACAGGTACTGGAATAGACTGGTTGCTATGGAGATGAGGCTTAACAGCAAGAAGGAGGACAGTGTATTCCCTCAGAAACCCATCCTCTGTATGTTAACAACTCTGAATACAAATTGCATTGAGAAATATAGGGAAAAGTTACAGATACTGGAGAAGAAAGTTTGGTGAGTTCTTAAGAGGAAAATAAAATTCTGGACAATGGCAGGTAAATACACTAGTAGTTGAATGAATGGGGAGAATTTGAAAGAGAGAAAATATAAATAGAAAAGAGGCATGCAAAAATAAAACAACCCTTGTACTACCTAAAGCCCCCATAGCTCTAATAGCTTATGGAAGGGGAGGTGTGAAGAGAATGCCTGACTGGACCAGATTTTTCCCACAGTCTCAGACTCTGAGGACACCTGGAAAGAGTCTCCAAAGATGAACTTTTGGGAAGGTTAATGTGGAGCAGACATAGGATCAGTTTGTCTGGTCAATTCTTCTCGACCCCCATTATACCATGAAGCATCACTAGTGAACCTCTAAGGGTAGCAAGTCAGTCATGAAAGTGTGATATGCATAAATAGAAGATCAAAAGCCACAATCTGGTACAATTACATGGCATTTAGACTGTAAAATCTAGCGATCAGGAGAAGCACCTGCCATCATGCAAGAAAAGAGTCAACTTCTTTTGCTGGGTTAGTGTTCTTTGAAAATCCCACATTGAGCTTTCTGGAGAAGAATTTGTTGCTAAGCTTCTAACATTTAAGACTGGCAATGCCCATTTACAGAACATGCTTAGAGCAGAATTGCTCAGTATAACTACAGCTTTATGAACAGCTTGAAAAACAGCTTTGAAAGGCTTGTCTACAGTTAAGTTCTTTGAGCCAGACTCATTCCTCATAAACCAGTCAGAAAATCGAATAATTTTGTTTTTTCACTCTCTCTCTCTCATCTGCGCACCCATGCACACTTTAACATACATTATTTCTCCTTAAATGAGATATCCAGTATGTTCTTTATTGAGCTAAACTGCATATGGAATTAAACTGATTACAAATATCAGTTTTGCAATAATTTTGAATATCCTATCACACAGTTTGTGGTATATTTGACAGGCAGAATTATGGCATTGATTGGATTACTTTTTTCTTCTTCTTTGTTTTGATTAGGAATGGGGGGAAGTTGCCTTGAGCACAGGGATCAGCAACAGCAGTGCATCTGGGGTCCAGTTTTCTGTCTCAGAACTTTCTAGGGGCTGGGGAGACTGCCTCAAAATATCCTCAAGTCACCTGGAATTAGACAGAAATGTCTGTCTGATTTTCAAGATCTGCAGGGTTTTTTTATGTTAAACAGTATTTAAAAGACAAATTTTCACTCTTTCAAATAAGGCAATTCATGCTTTATCTAGGAAAAGGAGAGTCTAGAAGGGGTGGGGGCACATACTGATGCTTCTGAACCTGGTAAAAATGTTATCACCTGTCCCTTAACTGTGATCTGCGTGTTCATTATGACTTATAAACACACTCAGCATAGTTTTTAGATGAATCTTAGGGGACACATCTACACTACACAGTTCAAACTGGTGCTGATTTAACCTCTTTGTAGGACCTTGAGACTTGTAGTTCTGAAGAGAGGGGCTAGAGATCTCTAATGAAGAATGCTGTTCACCACACAAAGTATATTTCCCAGGTTTCTTTGGACAAAGTCCAAAGTGGATATATCCTGGTATGAAATTTGTATCTATAAATTCTTGCACTGTAGACAGAGCTTTAATAAAATGATGCCTAATTAAAAAATTTACCTTGTTCAATTAAGGTTCTGTAAACAATAAAAATGATTAATTATTCATTATTGTGGCAGATTAATGTCTTCGCTTCCCAATGGTTTTGATTTTTCTTAGAATCCCCACCTGTAGCTGCTTTACTCTGAAATGCTGTTCCAAGATTACTCAGAAAGATCTTAGTCCAAGTTATGCTACAGTCAGTCCTCCACATTTGCAGGTTTCACTTTTGCAAATTTCTTTATTCACGGATTACTTGCTGTCACCTCTGCTGCCTCTCTATGCCATTTTCAATGGGGACTGCAAGCCTTGTGAGACTGAGTAACTGCAAATGGGCTCCCTGTTAACTCCGTGTTAAAAGTGGTGTGGGCAGCCCTGGAGGTGGCAGTAAGCTCCACCACCACCCACTTCTCCCTTTTGAAGGAACCCTGATGCCTCAAAGGAATCCATGGTGGGTTGATTATGGTGATCATATGTCTTTTGTGTGTTAAATATGGTTTGGGAGGGCCTACAGTTATTCACAGTTTTTCCACTTTCATGGAGGTCCTGTGCTCCTAACCCTAGTGAATGTGGAGGGATGATTGTATATGCTGTAATGGTCAACACCAGCCAGCCACACACACACACACACACACACACACACACACACACAGATAGAAAATGTGATGAAGATAAGTCTTATAGAAGCACTGATGTTTCACCCAAAATATATGGCTAGAAACCAAGCCTTAGAATATTGTGAAATAATGGGACCCAATACTTAGTGGTTACAACCTAATGTCTTGTTGGTGTAGCATAAATATCTGCATGGGGAGATACGCTGTGCCTGCACTATGCAACCACCATGCAGACTAGAAGCATTACACAACACATGTCACTAACTGGTGTCTTTGTGCAATGTACAGTGGACAGTGTGCAGCAAATGATGCACAGTACACAATTGTAATGTACAACATTGCTATATGCAGATTCTCAGCAGAATAACTGTTGTGGTATGCTGAATAATTCACCCCACATGTGTACCATGATTTACGCATGTTTATATGACTAACAGGATGCCAGCCAATCACAATTTAAAACGAGGAAGTTCTTCCATGGATTATATGCACACTCTCTGCAGTTTCTTTGTCCTCTAATCTAAATTTCCTCCTCCTGCTTTAACTGAAGTTTTGGGATACATTGCCTAGAGATGGGGGAAAGTGTCATTGGATTTGCAAGTTTTGATAGTAGTAGGTATTTTTTTAAAAAAAAAAATCTCCTGAGACTCATTTGTGAAAAGAAAATCCCTTTAGTTCAAAAATCTGCACATCTGCAAAGCTTTCATTGCATTCCAAAGAAATGAAGCATGGACAAAACAATGCACATTTTATAAATGTGTACAGTTCAAAAAACACACACACAGAGATGTGCTATAGATAACAGAGGAAATGCATATATTAGCTGAAATGCATAAATAGATGTGCGCATTAGAAACAGTGCATTAAAGTATGCCTTAATTTTCATGTAAAAAAAAATCTGAAGCCTCACAATCCAATATAAAAGATGGATGGAAAGAAAGTGCAGGTGGTATTTGGAGAAATGGAAGATGTTCCTGTAACATTCCTATAACATTATCGGGTGAATCAGTTCTGGTTAAACCTAACCACGATTCCTCTTTCAACCATGTCTTGAAGCTGAAATCAATCTTGGCTGAGAGGTGTTGTAATGTGTTAGACAAAGACATGGAAAACTCAGGTTCCAACCTCCACAGCCTTGAAATTCACCCATAACTTTGGGCCTGTCTTTTTCATTCAGCCTGACCATTGGTTTATTGTGAAAATGAAGTGGAAAGAAGGAAAAGCCATGAATGCAATTTCTTCATTGGAAGAAATGCATCTAACACATGTATATTACTGGTGTGGGTGCACTCTTAGTTTCAGTTAAGAAAGGAAGAAAGCCATAGCTATCAGAATAATAACAACAGCATGATAACAACATTTATTTATAATGCCCTTTTCACCAAAGGGCGGATAATCGATATGTACAATCAGAAAGGACTGTATGAGCCTGCAACCTGCTCCCAGTCTCTCAACTACAGTCAAGAGACTGGCTTCATGATACCTCACCCAGAACTAAAAGAATCAAGGATAGTTGATACTGTTTTCAGGATAATCAGGCTTAGGATTAGAAAAGACATCTTCCTTCAGCTACCATGTATTTTTTTGCAGTGAAGGCACGCAAACAACATTTATATGCTTCCCTTAGAGGTGCACTAAACAAATTAACTATCAGATATGTTGTATTGGACCAGTCTGTTTCAAAAGTCCATGGAAGGCATATACAATCACAAGGCTATTGTTTGGAAAGCAAGGATGACATCATGAGCCCTCATTGTTTTGGATAACAGCTTTTGCTTTAGTACAATAAATGTTTGCTTCATTTAACATTAGAAAGATGTGGCTTTAGTCCTGTTCTGTTTCCAAAGCTGTCCAAAGTTTGCATTGTTCAAAGTCTGTTTGATAGTCCAGCCATATGTAAGTGTCTTGGTACCAATCGTGTCATGAGGCTGTGTGTGTGATGATGATGTGTGTGGGGTTTTTTTTTAATGACCACAATATTAATTGAGGAAAGATTTAACCCCATCCTCCCTGACTATGATTTCTATGGAAACTACCACACCACACACACAGACACTCCCCACTGCAATTACTGACAGAAAGGAAGATTACCAATAGCTCCTTTCCTTCTATTGCTGATTTTAGTCCCAGTGGGGCAAGATGTCCCAGAGATCATGAGTAAGCAAGGAAAAATAAAATCTCCACCCCATGTACTGCAGTTCTGGTAAAAAACCAGGATACTTAATATCCGCACTTACTATTACAAATCCTCTGGTTGGATTGGAAATGGTGACAGAAACTTTTCCCCTTCCAAGGCCTAAGATAAAGCTCTGACCTCAAAGTGAAATATTTAGAGGGAAATCCTGAGTCATCTTCTTCACCTTTCCCAGCCCTGTATAGTCTTCATTGGTGGTTTCACAGCCATTATCCAGGTCAGATTTCTGGCCTCGGAGAGGAAGGGGTGTGTGTTGGAGCAGTAGTGGCAGACAGGGAGGGAGAGGAGAGACCGCTACCTACTGCCTGCACAGCTCTCTCACCACCATCACCCACCAAACTTCAAACATGAAGGGGAATTTAGACCATTTCTGAGACTGGTGTAATTGAATTTTCTTCCATTTTTTTGCAAAAAGAGGCTATTTTGTGATAAATTAATTTGTTATATAGTTAGTTATTAAGACCAACAGAGGAGGAACTGGCTTTGTTGTGATTTCTTCCTTGCCATCGAGACAGGGAAGTGTTGGAGCATCATGTGTTGCTCTATCATTAGGGCTCTTTTCTCTTTAAGATCACAGTCTTAGTGTCACATGTAATTAGTCCATCAGATAGGCTAATGCAGTGTGAGAGGAAAGCCTGTGCTTGCATAGCTTAATTGTGCGAGTGAACCTTATCTTCACTGGCAGATCAAAACTGATGTCGCAGATGCAGTGACTTGTAGGTAAGTTCTTCTAAATCAATAGTGATTGCCTCCAAGTCATTGTCATTGGAATAGGTATTTGGGGTCCAATCAGATTAGCTCACAGCAGCATCTTCAGTAGAGAATGTCATGGAACAAGATTTTTTTCTCTCTCTCTCTCTGCTTCTCAAGAACCCTCTGCTACATAGTACTTTTCTATAAGGCTCAGGTATTCTGAGTGACTTGACAGTGTTAAGGCTGCTGCATAAGGCATATTGCTTTCAAACAGGGCTTTCAAGAGAGAATCAAATAGAGACAAAGAGAAGAAATACAATATTAAATAAATTCTGGGTTTAAACAGGGCTGACCTTATCATTGGTTCTGACATTAGATGGTAGATATGTGATGTCATGAATCCTGCCAGTTATTTAATGTTAATATTATATTTTTACTGCCAGGAACAGGGAGAGGCTTTTATGGGATTTTCTGCTTCATGTGCCAAAACAACTTGGCTAGCCTTGGATAGATACTATGCACAACCGTTCCTCTTGACTTGCAGGAGTGGCATTTGCTGCTGTGCCTCAGGCCAGCCCTGTTTTTCAAAGAAAGATTCCAGAACACACAGTTAGGCATCCAGTACTAATAGTCCCTCTATTGTGCTTACTCTTTCAACATCGAACAGTCTGGAGACCTATAAGCAAGGAGAGGATTTGTGTGTCCATCATTATGCCAGTTCCTCTGCAGGTGCTCCTTTGCTGCTGCTTCACAGCATCCCCTACGTGCCTGAATAAGGCCGAAACAGGTGGTTCCACAGATGTTCACCCACTTTCTGACACATGCAGTGCGTCTGCTTCTGCTGTGGTTTTTCTCTGTTGACCTAAAATGTCTGTGTATGTGCATCTCATCGTACTAACAGCTGGAAGAAAAGAAGAAAGAAAAAGCAGCTGAACTATAAATTGGGGTCCATGAGAGAGCAGGGACAAGTGAACTAGCTGTTCTTTCTCACCAAGGCCTGTGCTTTTTTGCTCTTATTTTTTCCCTTGCCTCAGTAGCTTAAGAAGAGATGAGTAGAAAAACACTCCCTCCTAATAATGTTCTTCATTGCAATCCACATTTTTTTTGTGTGGTGTTTAGTTTACTCATATTGATTTATGGGTTCATTTCTTGTATGCTCAAACTCCAATTTGACCTGAACTTACCTTTCATACTGTTTTTTACTCATTGCATATCCTGAGTCCTGCAACTGACTCAGCACCCTTATTGCCCTGTTGACATTATCATACATTCATGTTTTCCTTCCAATCTGAATGGAGTGTAAAAAGCATATTGTGCACACCAACACTATGAACATGGCAATATTCCTTGATGCCTTTCAGTCAGTGTGGTAGCAATCAATATACAACCATTTTTCTCCTATAGTTCAAGCTAGTGCATGAGGATGCCAGTCACCAACCAGAATTTAAACAGAATGGTATGCAAACCAGGAACAAGTAATATATGAGCAGTGAGTCCCATATCGGCTGAATGAAGAGTACAGTGTAACATTGTCGTCCTACCATTTAGAGTAATCTAACAATATCTTTAGTATACCTGTGAAAATACCTGTAAATCATCTTTCAATATATAAGCCTCCAAACTATTCAGGAACACAATATTATATCAGACAGTAAATCTCAAAAGAGCAGTAATGTTAATTACTAGTGATCTGATCGGCACTGACATTGCCTTCCTTTCAGTTAAAACATGCTTCTTTTTTAAATTCTCTGGGAATCTAAAGATCTTGGCTTGATTAGATTTTGAAGTTATATTACACTTAAAGCTTTGGATTGTTTACATTGATTTATATGTTTTAAATGATTTTAACTTGTTTGGAATCTATGTTAAACTGTTTAAATCATTTTAAATTGCTTTCTTGACCTGAGATGTTACAATATAGAGCAAAGATAGAAGTATATTAATAAATGAATAATAAATTTGTAATCAAATGCCACTGTCAGTTTAATGTTGGCTGCAGTGCTGGTGCCAGGTTATTTTGCAACCTTGGCAAGCCTAACTATTTGCACCTCCCCACAATTGCTAACTCCAATTTTTAAAAACATATGCCTCATATAGAAAATAAAAACCAACTTGAAACTGCTAAAATTGTTTTAAATTGAAAAGATAAGTAACGTGGCAACATTTGGTTATTGTTCACGAATGCAAAAGAAAATGTTTCTTCACACAGGCATAAATGGTCAGTTGGATTTTTTCATAATGGTTAAAAGACCTAATCTGTATAAAACTGTGCCCCTCAAAAATCAGTACTGCATTCCTCCCTGAGCTCTGCACCCTACACAGCTGCCTATTTGGCCTAGTAACAGCACTGACCCTGGTTTTTTTGCTATATTAAACTATCCAGATTTTACTCATAAAGATACACAGCAGCCCATTAGGACATCCCTGCTTGAACGGATTCAAATAAGGAGCACTTTTAAGCAGAGAAGCAGTCTCTCAGCAGCAGCAACAGGAGCAAGAATACTAACTCAGAGTGACACTGTAAACTTTGAAATGTTCATGGTCTTGTGAAGAGTGCTTTAGGCAGGATATGACTTTAGAAATTAATGCATGCATGTTGAAAATTGGCCCCAGGGTTCAGCTAGGAAAAGTGAGTAGGAGAGTGTTCTTGGATATCTGAAATTTCTGGCCCAAACCCTTGTTCTCTGATGGCAACTGTAAATTAGTTTCTCCTCGTGCTTCTTAGTCTGCTTATTCTGTGGCTGCTTCTAATGTAAATAGAATTTGGAAATGGTTTGACGCACCAGTGTGCCATGATCATCCACTTTGCACACAAGCCTTCCTACCACACTCTGCTTCTTTGGACACAACTTGCCTTCTCCAGGTTTAGCACCTTTTTGTAACAATCACAAATGGCAGCATTCATGAAAAATTTTCTTTTCAAAAAGTTGGTATTTTAATAAATATTTACAAGGGGGTGCTAAAACTCTAATGGTCTCACATTTTCAGCACGGGGGACTATGATTCACTGACCTGTATTACACGTCTATTAGATTCAGTGAATAAAAGTACTGTATTTGCTGGCGTATAGGACTCACTTTTTCCCCAAAAAAATATTGTGAGAATGGGATGCGCCTCATACATTGGTGTGTCTTACATGCTGGCAAATAGTATTTGTCAGTGTATAAATGGGATGCGTTTTATACACCAGCAACTACAGTATGTAACGTGCTTTGAACATATTCACTGGTATTTGTTACTGATAGACTTTAGTCACTTACACCTGATGTTACTAATCCTGCATTTATTTCTTTGAACTAAAGATGGCAGCGAACTCCACCAAAACAGAATTTTTACCCTGGATTTGGAGCTCCTGCTTTCCACTGAGAGAGCCAGTGTAATTTAGTGGTCTGATACTGAAACAGAATTCTAGAAGACCCAGGTTCAAATCCCCTTTCAGCCATGGCCACCCACTGAGTGAACTTGAGCAAGTCACACTCTCTCAGCCTCAGAGGAAGGCAGTGCAAACTCCCTCTGAACAAATCTTGCCAAGAAAACCCTGTAATAGGGTCACCTTAGGGTGTCATAAGTTGGAAATCACTTGATGGCACACAACAATTGAAGCATTTTGGACCGAACTCCAAAGTATCTGTGTTCAGGGTCTGGTCTGTGTCAAATTGATATTTAATGGCTTCTTCACCTGGCACTGTTTAATAACATGTAGGATCTGGTGACATTGATCCGTGCTAAAATGTTCACATCACTAAGGATTATCCCTCACTTTTTATCATAGCACAACACACTTTGTATTTTTATTGTTCTCAGCATCTCTAAAAATGGCACATATGTGCTGCAGCTTTTAGTGCATCACTTTCTACTACAACTTTTATTATCTGCAGATTCTTCCCCTGCTTCCAGTGAGTAATAACATCAGTGGGGGCTTCAAAGAAAGCGTCTTGTGTAGTTGGAAAACTGTAGCAAGAACTGGTCCCATCAAATGGTAAAAATGACATTATTACACATCAGAGAACAGTCTGATCCAGATGAAAACCAGGAAGCATGTGGCCAAACAGCATTAGAGTATGGCCAAGATGGCAAAAGTTATTTATGAGAAACACACAAGCTAGGAGAGGCTGCAGCAGTTTTATGTTGATTCAACCTACTGGGGAGAGTAAGATTCTGCTTCCTGCTCTCCCCCTTGCTTATTTGAGTGGAAATTACTTTGCACTATGAACTCATTTTACAGCAATTAGAGTAAGCTTAGGGCAAAAGGAGATAGTGCGGAAAGGAGAGAGAAACTGAGACATTTTAAAAGTGGCTTTAAAAAATTGGAATGATGGAGAATTGGAACTGTCTCTCTACCAGATCAGGGAATGCATCTGTACACTTGTATTTTTTTGTTGAAATGATGATGCAGATTGTATAATAGCATCTGAAGATTTGTTCATGTTAAAAACTCATCAGGAGTCAGATATCAGATGTTGTTCTTACTTAGCATTTGACAAATACTGAAACAATATTTTGAAGTGAAAATAATCCATGGGCTAAATCCAACTGGAGTGGACCCAATAAATCAATGAAACTTGGTAAGTCAACACTTATGTATGTAAGTTCCATTGATTCAACAGATCTGCTGTAGTTGGGACCATCAATCGATTTAGGCTTATAGATTGAGCTCCAAGTCACTAAATGCACTGGAGTGATAGGCACTTGTGCATGTAGGAATCAGCATTTGGATTAGCATCTACTTATGTCTGAGATTTTAAGCCATTGATTTAATGAATTATTTCACTCAGGTGATGACTATAATGTTTCTTGCATTTTGAAAATGAACAGTTGTCAACTGTGAGAAGGGGGTTCAAATGACACCCACGTCATGCATTGGCAGTGTGTGAAAGAAATGCATGTGGTAGCTTGATTGTGCCTTGAGGTTGTGGGGAAAGTGCTCCCAGAATTGAATTTCTTTCTTTTCATTGAGATAGACTACCTTGACTTGTGAATCAGATTACAACTGGGGGAAAACAGTATTTGAATTAATTTCTTTCTAAAATTTAGAAGATGGATGAAGACCTTCTAATTGACCATTGGGTAAATTACTGCAGATCAGTAGGTTTATGATTCCCAACTATTTTAACAGCCATGAGAACAAAATGACTTTTCCCACTCAAATTAGGCTGTTAAAATGAAGAAAGCTTTGGTTACCGAAGAGTGGACAATGCGAAAGCTCAATTCCATTCTGGACTAAAAACAAATTGCAGGCTCCAGAATTTGCTCGAAAGTGCACTTTTCTGCAGTTCCAGTTGCATGCCTTTTACACCTGCTTCTGGTTAAATTAAATTAAACATCTTGTTATTTTAATTAAAACAAAAACAAAGCAGACCCAAACTTGAGGTCTGCTCACACCGTCTTGCAGTTAGGCATCAAAACTGGAGCAAAGCCCTTTCTTTCATTGGTGAGGTTGACAGAATTGAATAATCCTTGAAGAGTCTTTTTTCTTTATATCTAAAGTCTTGCAATAAGATATTCTAAAAGTAGCATTTCTTTGGACTTCTGATTACTTACTATTCCTGGCCTTAGCATTCACTGCTCCAGTGTATTTTGAAAGAAAATATCTCCTCAGCTGAAATGTCAACAGCACCATAGCAAAGTACTTTGAAAGGATGTAACTTTTGCTCTCTTTTGATAATTATGAGGTGGGTGATAATGTAGCAATTTAATGTCTGCCATTGAATTTCACTTAAAAGCAAATGTTTTGCAAGGTGTCAACCACTTCTTCATGTCTTTCTAAAACTGAGAGTTAGTATTGAGGTTACAGGAGTTATTTAGGCTCTCCCCCTCCTCCGCCACCACATGTGTTAATTTTTGGTATATTCTCTTAAACAGGATTGTTAGCTTAGGCTCATGAGTTCCTGTCAGGAGCAATGGCACGGAAAAGAAGCTTTTAGCATCTTTTAATCCTGTCAGCCTTTTGTCATACTGATTTACACAGTGATTTGCATACATTATCCTGAGGGTTTAAACAGTCAGAAGAAGTGTGATTGCATTTAAATTTAACTGGTGCGTTTGCCAGCACCCTAAAATTTTGATGAAGTGAGTTTCAGCTTACTTCACATGGATAACATTGTCCATCTATTTTATTTTATTTTATTTTATTTTATTTTATTTTATTTTATTTTATTTTATTTTCTGTAAACTGAATCTGTGGCTTGTTTAGATATACATAATAACTCAGGGTAGATATGGGACTGTGTCTTGCAAAAGTGTATGAGTGTTGTGGAAGTGTAATTTGGGAAAGACTCTTTCACAGATGGGGCACAAACTTGATTTTGCTTCTGTTAAGGAATAAAAAGAAATGAATGTTAACAATTAATGTGCCCTTTTCCGTGCCTGCAGTATATTGGAGTATATCTGCCTTTCACCATTGCCATTTGTGTATGTGTGCATGTGTCTTCAACTTGCCTATTACCTTATGGCAACCTCATGAATTTCATTGGTTTTTCTTAGGCAAGGAAGACTTAGATATGGTTTTGCCTGTTCATTCTTCTGAAATATAGCCCACAGTACCTGATATTCATTGGTGGACTCCCATACAAGTACTAACCAAGGCTGACCCTGCTTAGCTTCCACAGTCATGATCCGGTGCCTCTAGGGTAATTAGGCTCTGGTAGGCTAATCCAGAGACCTAGCATGGTATAATGGTTTGAACATTGGACTACATCTCTGGAGACCACGGTCAAATCCCAGGCCATTTCCGCACTGGGCTGTTATAGCGCTATGATTGCGCTTTCAACATCCTATGGAATCCTGAGGTCTGCAGTTTTGGGAGGGGCTGGTTGGCCCCTCCCAAAACTGCAAACCCCAGGATTCCGTAGGATGTTGAAAGCGCAATCATAGCACTATAACAGCCTCATGCGGAAATGGCCCCAGTTAAGCCATGGAAACCCACTGGGTGACCTTGGGCAAGTCACACTCTCCCAGCCTCAGAGGATGAGAAAGGCACCCCCCCCCAAACAAATCTTGTTCAAGAAAACCCCATGATGTGTTTGCCTTGTGGTCGTCATAAGTTGGAATGACTTGAAGGCACCCAACAACAAGGCTAATTCAGACTTAGTATGAAACACCATCTTCAAATTGTCCCTTTTACAACCTTTCTGGAGATCTCTGATCCTTCCACTGATTACTTTACCTTTCCTTTTTTTCCTCCCTTTTCTTCCAGGTTATTTCCAGGATTTATTAAACAAGTCAGAGAAGGCCCTTTATGAAACATTTCCTGGTATGTACGGAGACCTTTACCTCCAAAACGTAAAGCTTTTCAAAGACTTATATAGCGAGCTGAGGCGTTATTACCGTGGTTCCAACATCAACCTAGAAGAGGCCCTCAATGAGTTTTGGACTCGCCTGCTAGAGCGGCTCTTCAAATTCATGAATCCTCAGTACCATCTTCCTGATGAGTATGTGGACTGCATGGTGAAGCATTCTGAGCAGCATAAACCATTTGGAGAGGTTCCAAGGGACCTGAAGCTGAAAGCAACAAGGGCCTTCATTGCAGTCCGATCCTTTGTGCAAGGGCTTGGAGTGGGCAATGATGTTGTCCGAAAGGTCTCTCAGGTAGGTCTTTAAGTACAATTTCTTTGTCATCTCCCTTCTTGAGAAGTTCTCAAGTTTCTATTTATTCTTCGTTATTACATCGGCAATTATTTTTATGCATATCGTGTGAGATGGAAATCCCGTCTTCTAGTTTGTATAAATAATTCCTTCAGAAAGAGATAGCTGAAGATTTTAAGATGCCCCCTCCACTACAGTAATTCCCTTAATATTTTTGAGGAAACAGTAGGCTTTTCTTTAAGCATAATGGGTGACTAAATAACCGAAAGGCTGCCTTCTGAAAAAGTAGTTTTATTTTTCCAAGAATGCACGAATTTATTTATCCATTCATTCATTGTATTGACATCCTGCCTTTCTCCCATATGGGACCAAACATATATTTTTAAAAATATAACTAAAAACCCATCATAAAAGTAAACCAATAAAAATGAAGTAAACTATCCTATTGAAACAATATCCTATGAAAAACTTTAAAAGCATTTAAAAACATAAGAATGAGGATAAAGGTGTAGTACACACATCCTGATTAAAAAATCTTTCTTCAGCAACCTCTTAATAGTCAAAACCCTGACAAAATAAAAAGACTTATACGTGGCAGCAACAGGAAAGCAGAAACAGTCTAGGATTAGCCACTGGGAAGGCCCTCACATGTCCTCACCAAACATACCTGTAGCAGTGGTGGAGTCAGAAGAAAGCCTTCCCCTGAGGACCTCAAAACCCAGGCAGGCAAAATCCATATACTATTTTTTGGATAGTCTGGAGCCAGGATATATATTGCTTTATAGCATCAGCTGAGGATAACGTGGCTCCTCTGAATGAATGCATGGAAGAGGTAATGAGCTGAATGAGGAAAAACAAACTGAAAATGAATCCAGACAAGACAGAAGTGCTTACTGTCAAGGGCCCTAACTTGGGTTTTGTAGTGCATCAGCCAGTCCATGATGGGGTTACATTCCCCCAAAAGACTGCGTTCACAGGTTGGGGGTGCTCCTGGATCCTTTCTTCCAAATGATAGCTCAGGTAGATGTGACAGACAAGAATGCTTATTATCATCTTCGGCTGTTATGCCAGCTACATCCCTTTCTAAAGCTGGAGAATCTAAAGATGGTAGTACATGCACAGGTAGCCTCAAGATTGGACTTCTGCAATGCACTGTACATTGAGCTACCTATGTACCAAGTTGAGAAACTTCAGTTAGATCAAAGCCTGGCAGACAAATTGGTTACTGGTACATCTAGGAGTGACCATGTTACACCGATATGTAAATCACTCCACTGGCTGCCAGTTAGTTCTCAGGCACCTGTTGGTTGTTACCTTTAAAGCTCTACATCAGTGGTTCTCAACCTGTGGGTCCCCAGATGTTTTTGGACTTCAGCTCCCAGAAGCCCTGAGCATTGACCATAGTGGCTGGGGCTTCTGGGAGCTGAAGTCCACAAACATCTGGGGACCCACAGGTTGAGAACTATTGCCCTACATGGTTTGGGTCCAAGTTATCTACAGGATTGCCTTCTCCTACACAATCTTCCCCATACACTCAAGTCCTCTGGGAGACATCTGCTTCACTCAGCCAAACTAGGCTGACTGATACCTGAGAACATTTTCTTTGGCCACTCACAGATTGTGGAATAACTTCCCAGAAGAGATTTCTTAGTTCACGATGCTACCCTTAAATCAGCAGTAAAGATCAGTCTCTCTTCCAGATTATTTTTGTATTATGGTTTTAAAGTATTTATTGGTGGATTTTTAATATATATTGTTTTATATACTTTTATGTATATATCATATATATTTAACATATACAGTGGATCCTCTATATCTGTGCGGGTTTGGTTCTAGGATCCCCCATGAATGGCAAAAATTATTAATAATCCCATCTCATATTATTAAATGGTGGCAACATGTGCGTAGGCACTGCAAAACATCTGCATTCATGTCACCACCATTTTATTTATAGGACGCAATGCTCCACAGTTGCTGGAAATCACAAATCTGGAGGCCGCAGATATGGAGGATCCACTGTATATAGTTTTATATGAGTTGTGTTAATTTTTGTTGTTCCCTGCCTTGATCCACAGGGGGAGGCAAGTATGTTGATGTTGTTGTTTTTGTTGGATTAGAACCAGCCTATAATTATGCCAAGAAATGGACCTGTAGCCAATGAAGGTGTTGTAAGAAGGGGGGTTATATGTTACTTGTAACCAACTCTAGTTTGCAGTCTGGACGTAGCATTTTAGACTCACAGAAGTTTTTCTGAGCAGTTTCCAGAGTCCCTTACAGTAATTCAAATAGAGTGTAATCAAGGCTTATATTACTTTGGCTAGATCAGCCATTTCAATAAAGGGTGCAGTTGTCTCTACAGATTTCAGCAATGCATTGCATTCCTGGCCACCAATAAAACCTAATAAAATCATACAGTCATAGACTTGGAAGGAACTGCAAGAGCCATCAGGTCCAACCTCCCTGCTGTACAGGAATACTGCATTATAGCACAAGCAAGAGATGGCCACCCAAACTCTACTGAAAGACCTTAACCAAGACCTTAGCTAAGGGCTGAATTCAGGAGTACTACCACAGACTACACTAAACCAGTGTAACATCTGGTGCACCATGGGCAAAATGAAACACTCAGTGCACTGGGGTGGGAGGCATGGGCAGGCAGGCATCAATGTGATGGACTTTCTCAAGGTCTGATGGCCCTACAAGAATGTGACTTCCTGATGCTGGGCCACTTGGAAGAAAATGACCTTTACAAGATGTGATCAGCACTGACTAGCCAGAAACTCACAAACATAGCATGAAGATGGACCTAGTATCCATTTAGAATTATGCCCACTTTTCATAGGCCTCTGTCATAATAAAATAGTTGCCTTAGAACCCTGTAGCATGGCAGTTGTTGCTTCATGAGTCTGTCCTCTGCTGCACAGTCATGCTGGAAATTGGATTTCATGTGGGAAGAGTTCACATTACAGGTTCTTCCCATGTTAGGATCACCAAGAGTTTGGAGGAAAATCACATGTGACCTAGATGACTTTTCCAGGTGTTATAAGGAAGGACTAAAATCAAAGTTGCTTCTACATTGTTAAAAATATTGCTGGGAATGACATTTAAGCCACTGAGTATTTGCACTTTTGTTATGAAAATGCCTTTTTCCCCCCTCTTACTTGATGCTGAAACACATCCATACAATATCATTCATCATAGCATGCACCAAGAATGTGTACTATAATTTAAAGGTTGTCCTTTTTTGGTTTATCTTCCTATGAGAAGTTATACTATTCCATAGCAGAAATGTTATGCACTGTGCTGAGTTGTGTCATTAGAAGCTTATTCTTTAGACTGCAGGTGCAAGGGTTGAGTTGAAGAAAACAGTGGGCGGAAGGCTGATATCATTCACATATTTTATACCACAAAAACCACAGGCATTGAAGAAGAAGTGGGGTGTGACTAAATTGTGAATGCTCAAATTGTAGCAGCAATTGATCTCATCAGACAGAGGGGTTAGGAGAAGGGAGCACTCTTTGATCCTTTAAGTTCAAACTCAAGAAACATTCAAATGATAACAGTGGCCAAAGCTTTGATTTATAAATTGCGCATTATAAAGTAATTCAAGAGTGGCAGAGCTTTTATACATTTTATTAGCATTACGCTCTCATGAGCCATCAAGCTGTAGGAAAAAACAGGAAAATGACATAACTGAAATGGGGCTTTTTAAAGCCTTTTCATGTTTTTGTTTCTTTCTTTTTTCTTTTGGCATTTCAAACTAATTTGCATTATAGCATTTGCCATGAACTGAGAGTGAAGAAATAAGTTGACCACTTGAATGAGGCATTCTCTTTCTCCACTTTCTTCTGTATTTCTAAAATTGTGGGGGGTGGGGGGAGGATGAACCACTATTTGAGCATCACTAGTGTGGGATCCAGGAACATACTTCGGGACATCCACATGCCAGTACCTGCTCTGACAGCTCTTTATAGGGGCTCTGATTCGCTATTTATTTCAGTGCATGTTGGAGAAGTCAAGCATCCATGGCTCAAAGAAGTCTGCTAGTTCAAATGGTATTTACTGGGTTGGACGGGATGGCGAAATCTACCTGTTTTGCATTCTCCCACATTAAAAAAAATTAAACCTCATGTTCTCTGTCCAGAATATGATTTGTAAATCTTACATGATTTATGTAGATAAAACAAAATTCTCAATTAGCTTACTCACCACATTGCTAAAGTGTAAGTGGATTTTATACATTCTACTCAGTACCTGTTTGGTTCATAATTTGGCTAATTCTAAGATTTCATTAAAACAAAACAAAACAAAAAAACAAGTCTGACTCTTGTTGAACCAAAATGGGCAAAATGTAGAGTCACTCTTCTGATCAATTGTTTTGGAAAAATCAGTCCACCTCAACACACCTTTAACTTCAGCCAATGAGCAAAATATCTCCTATCTAAGACTGACAATAGGGTTACAGCAATAGACTGCCTGCTTGCAGGTTGTCAAAGTTGTGGGTAGCTTCAGCACCTAGGTTGCAATAGAGTCCACAGGAGTTCACCTTCTTGACTCACAATTTCCCCGCTGTCTCTGGATTCAAGGCCCAGTGAGAAGCAGTGGGGAAACAGAGGAGGAAGCAATAAGGATGAACACATACCGTGGATATTGGCCAATGAAAGCATGAATTGTAGCAAGAGCTGAATGGCCACTTTTGTTCTCTAAAGGTGCTCAAGAGTAGGAGAAACAAGCAGTGACTGACGGAGAATTAGAACCTCCTCTCCTCTTTCTCCTCTTCTTGACTAGGCATGTCTTCTTCCTCCTTTCTATCATTCTCTTGTTCTACCCATCGTTTCTTATGGCAACACCCTTCTTTCTCCTCCTTTTGTGTGTCACCCAACTTTCCTCTTCTCATCAATCAATTCAGTTCAACTAACTTTTGAGTAGGCATGCATTTAGAGGATTGCCCAGTTTGTTTCTTGTGTCTGGATGGTCCGTTGTAATTGTTCTTTGAATCATCACATTGGGAGATTAGGATATTGTTATTATCCCCTTCCTCCCATCATCATCATCTCCCTTCAAATAATGTTTGGTGCTTATTATTTAATAGCGTTATGATGATGGAGGAAGTAGGTAAAGACTTTTTAGCAAATAAAAAATAATAATCTTTTTAGCATCCTGAGTCATGTCTCCTTTTTCTCTTTAAAACTACATTGCTTTTTCTCTTTAAAACTATATTGCTATTGAGGAAAAGTGATTAATGGCAATAATTACACTAAATGTATGCATTTAAAAATTTTGGGAAAATCAAGAGTGGATTGTCTGGCACCTATGTAGTGCTACATTTTGAAGTGCAGACATGCATCTTGATAGATCTCATAACCACATTCCCAAGGAGAGTCCAAAAATGCAAGCAACTGTCTTGATCCATATCAACTAATTCTAGCAGCTTTCATTTGCCCCAGGAGGGATTTTTTTTTTAAGTTAATGAGTCTTAACTGTATATTCAATCACCTGACTACCTTCTTAAACTACCCCATCCCTATTTTCAATTGTGAGATGTTTGAAGGCATGCAATTTTTCAGGAAAGAAAGAAGCTCCTGATAATAATATGACACCAATATGGAACTGGTTTACTAGAACGAAATTCCGGCCCTCCACATTGGATGGTTTGAAAAGCACTAGTCTAGCTGTAGTCCTTTTTCCAAAACTTCTTGTGAAATGTGTACAGAGAGCAATGGATCAATTAGAGTGAAGGAGTTAAGATGCAACAAAGCCAGGTAAAAGCTACAGTACAATATTTAAGCTTGCCTGCAATCTGTTATTTCTCATTACTTGACTGATGTAGCAATAGCATGCATTTTATTAAATACACTGGGAAAAAAGTCAGGTTCCGTTTTAGGACAGGCAGTTAGGATTCTTCCACTGCCTAATGCAGGGAAGAAAAGGAATCATTCTTATTATTGCTACAAGAGCACAGCACAGGGGCAAGTAAAGAAGGTTGGGGGAAGTAAGGGAAGATAAGATGCGTGCTAGGTACCTGCAAATATAAGAGAAGAGAGATGTGGCAGTATGAGGTGAAAGGAGGGGAAGAAGGGAAGGAAGGGTAAGATGTACAAGTGGAAGTGCAACATGGAGAGGAGGGAAGCATAGCAAAGTGGCTAGATGAAGCAAGGAAAGGAAAAAAATACAGCTGCAAAGTAATTATCAGAGGCATCACGGAGGCACAAAGTCAGGCAAGAGAGATGAAAGAAAGGAAGAGAGGGTGAGAGGTCCAGTGCACAAGTGCAAGAAGTAAGCATGAGTGAGGCAAAATGCAAGTAAAGATGGTGTTGTTATAAATGTATTCTTGTTTGTTCCTGAGATGAGGGAGGCATCTTCTTCATAATTTTTTTTTAAATGTGTCTTACTCTGCATAAAGCATCATTAGAATTTCCAAAAAAATGTATTCTTTCTTTCCTCTGCATTTGTCCCTATGAGTCAGGTGCCAGTCACTTTCAGGGGCTTCCTGTGATATTTTCATGGATCTGTACCTTTTTGCCAGCAAAAATGCAATCAAATGCAGTAGAATTAGAAGAATTAGAGGAGGAGGGCGAGGAAGAGGAGGAGGAGGAGGAGGAAGAAGAAGAAGAAGATGACTACATTACTATTAATCTTCCCCACTACAATCATGTAATATATATATGTGCTGAGTGGTAGTGATTGCTCAAGATTGTATGGTAAAGTTAAGCAGATTTGAACTTGGGTGTCTCTGTTACAGGACCCGCATGTTATACTTCTTCTTTTGTAATCATAGTTCTGAATGTTTATAGTTATAGTTTATAATTATAATGGTACCAAGGCAGAAACTTAGTGGTAAAAATGCAGCAATTAATATGTTTAAATTGCACAATTAGAATGCAAATTAATAATATGTTTAATTATAATAATATGCAAATAAGATGTTGAGATTTGAGAAACTGGGATATGGCAACCCTACACATTGTCCAACTTTAATAAGAATAACTCTTTCCAGGATTGAGAATATTAGTTCTAATGTGGTTGGGACATACACGAATTCAAAGACAGAATTTTGAAAGTTAAGCTCTAAAAGCCCTCTGGCTGAATTAATGAGTCTGTCCTTTTTTATTTTGCCATGTTCTTTTAAAAAAAGATCTCAAATTCTTTCCATCCTAAATACAAAGAAATTTGCAAATTTTGGTAAATACTTATTAAAGCTAAAATGGAACAGAATTCTGTCCCACCCCTTTTTGGAGTTACTCAGATATTCAGAAGCATCAAAATGTATGATAGAGAAGCCTCCTTTGCCATGACTTCTCTATTATAGAAGAGGCAGAGTGTATTATCATCATAGGTACTTTCACTTCAAAAAAACATACTTCTTGTTACTAATTAGGAGTCTGCTTGCAGGTCTTCAGTAGTAAAATGAGGGTTTACCTTGCATTCCAGAAAGAAGAGGGTGCTGGAGAATGAGGATGAGGATTTATTCCATTCCATGAGCCTTGCTAGCAGTGCTTCTGCTGATCTTCCCTCCTCCTAAAATAAATCTGATGCTTAAGCCCATCAAATTATTTTACATTTTGATCCATGTTCATATTTACATCTACAAAAAAGGATATATTCAGACCACTCTGCTCCTCCTCATTACAGCTGTGATGATCCTCTACCTGTAAATCCAGTGCAAATCAAAACAAGGGAAAATGTGTTTTTTGTAACAGGGCCTCTGAGAGAGCTCGTAAGTAATTGGAGAGCAAGAGTATGTCACTGGCCACATGTCAAACAGGACTGTATGATTTATTTGTTTTTAATGACTTCTGTCTTCACATTTTGCCCAAGTTGAAGATCTTTCCTTGCCACCAGCTGCCAAACCCTGTTATCACTCCAGAATTTCATCCATCTCCCTTTTCGATTTGCACTTCAGTAAGCTTGGTGTATCACGGAAGCTCTGGCGTTGATTGAAAGGCATGTGTGCAGGCTTGTGTGAAGAGACTAGAACCTGCCTTACGAATTGCATATCAGAATAGACCCAGCTACTCAACTTTGCCCACAATCTCAAGGTGTCTTCTCCAGGAATGGCAATATGGAGTTATGTCTCCTAACAGTCAATAAAAGTCATCCTTGATGAAGAGAACTCATACGATTAGATTCTGGATTTTCATAATTAGGTCTGAAGCTTCCTGATTACTTGGATTAAGAACAGTGGAAGAATTTACTCTTTAATGGCATAACTAAGATGTCACTAAGATGTCTCTGTGCAATGGCTAACAGATTCTCCTCAGAAATACTTCCACTTCTGTGACTAAAGTAGTGTGTACCTTTTTCTAAGGAAGCATTTTATGTTATGCACAGAATGACATACATTTCTGAACCTTTCTAATTCTTACTAGCAGATTTATGGAATTTAGTAAAATAGGCCAGTGCTAGAGGAGACAGTATGAATGGATTTATCAGTGCTTTTCTCACTCCACAAGAAGACTTTTTGTCAGTCACCCTGTGGTGAGATCCAGGTGGATGTAGGTCACTCAATAGTCCCAGTATGCACTGGGGTCCACAGCCTGTGACACTAGATTCTGGAAGGGTAAAGTGATCATTTTCTCTTGTTCTTCTAGATTTGTTGATCTTTGAGCAACAGAACCTGTTCCATGATTATGCCCCCATATTAGAAATCTGAACAGACGAATGACACAGACTGAAGAAATCTTCATTAATTTCTAATAATTACAAGCAAAATGTGTATCACTGTTATGAACTTCACTATTCAAAGATGAGACTTCTGTTTGAAAATAACAGCTATTTTTTTAAAAAAATGCTCCAGATTAGTAGAAGACTCTTAACTCTAGCTTTATATTTGTAGTTTGATAGATTCCTGTCCAGTCATCCCATTTATATCCTTGACATGTGTTGACATGCAAACACTCTACAAATTTCCTCTTTCATTATTATCTTTTCATTTTACCATTTGGCCATCTTTAGGTGCTAATCTCTAAAGTGAGGTTTTCCTTTCCAATGATAGATGTTTAATGAAGCACAGTTTTGCAGAAAAACTGTAGTGCTGATTAGGGCTGAGTATTAATTAGGGCTGGTGGAAAGCAATCCTTTCAAAGCAAAAAAGAGGAGGTTTAGGCGGGGAGGCAACTTTATCTTTTTATTTCTCTATGGCTGTTCAGAGGCATAGTATTCCCACCACTGCAACTCCTCTAACACCATTTTATATTCTTTCTCACTGTGTGAGCCAGTCAGGGATCACACAGTCAACGAGATGGCATCACATCCTTGCATAGGCGTATTTCACAGCAATAATGCAGCCACAGAAGGAACATAGTCCAGTTGCCTATAGAACTGCGAAATGCTGCCTCTCTGCCAGTAATGCCCAGTGAGACCTTGCAGTGAAGAGAAGGAACATAACTAGATTGGCTAGAAAATGTGGAAACACATCCCTTACCCTTAACTTCCCTTTAGGGTTGTGAGATTTTAAAAGCAGCAATAAGGGACAGTCAAAATTTTTGACATATGGGTTGACAATCAGCAAGTGGCTATTAACAAAGTTGTGTTCTACCTAGAAACCAGATAAAAATATTGATTTCATTTAACATAGCCCTGCGTTTCTCTGTAAAATTAACGTATTGTCCACATTCTTCAAACACAGGTTGTATGATGCCAGAATAAAATAACAAATCTTTTTTTTGTTTCTTTTTTGTGTGTACGTCAGTCATCCTGAATTTACTTTAATTGCAGCAAAGAAAACATTCTTAAGAGCTTAAGAACTATGAAAGTAAGTAAGACTCAAAGTAATTTGAGTCTCAAATTTAGTCAGATGTACAAAATGTTTTCTTCCAGGTTGCTTATATTTGAATTTGTTCCTCAGGTTTGATCATTTTAATTCTATATTTCTCTATTGAAAGATGTTGGTCAGTAATTAATGACTGCAGTTGGATTCCATACTGCAGTTATGGATATGTAACTTCTCCTATATTCAGTATCCCTGCAGAGTCCCAATCATGGTATTGCTACCACAATTGCATATGCCATTCCAAACCACTTTAGGGAAAGGAGATCTGTTCTCCTGGTGATCAGGGTGTGAATGAATATGGTCCCAGCCCACTCCCATCAGCAAGTGAGGCTGCAATAATCAGAAGCAGGATTCCAATTACAGTCCCTTGTTCTAGCCTTGCTCACTGGTGGGAGGGGGTGGAAACATCATCCACCCATACTCCAATGGCCAGCAGAACAAACCCCCTTTGCCTGATATGACTGATGCTTGATAAAGTAGCTCCGGAGGGGTCAGGCCAAGGAACATTATTTAGTTAGATATGCATAGAATCATAGAGTTAGAAGAGACCACAGGGGCCATCCAGTCCAACCCCTGCTATGCAGGAAAGCATAGCTAAGCAGATAGACATATGGTCCTGCCTCTCTACATAGGATCATGGTAACTATTTATTGATTTATATGGGTTTAATAATCTCATTCTAAGAAACATCACTAGAATCAAAATACCTGTATCCCATATTATATGTCCTTTAGGCATATTTACAAGTATCACACATGCACATATAACAAGAAAAAGACAAAACAACATTCTTGTTGTCATTGTAAAAGAGATGCTATAGTTTTTTATGCTATTCTAGGAACTAGTATGATGAAGTGGTTAGTGTCAGAGCAGGGCTCCACAAATCTACATTCAAGCCCTTCATTAGCTCTGAAGTTTCCTGGGCATCTCTGGGCCGGTTACTGTTTCTCAGCCTCATTTATGTCACAGGAATATGTGAGGACAGGATGAAGAGCTGTGATCTCCTTTGGCAAAGCATCTAATATAAATGTGAATATATATTCTCCCCCTCCTCCTCCTCAATATTAGTTAAAATTTCCAGGGAAGTGTTACTCTGTGTGAGTCTGTGCAGCAGAAACAATAGCCTTTTCCCTCACATTGGGACTCAAGGTGGCTTACAGAACATTAAAACCAGAACAGATTGAAAAACACACAAAAATCAGTATATATATGAGTGTGTGTGCATGTTATTTTGAAAAACATTTAACCAGTCTATAGAATTAAAATCATTTGAAATTAATTAAAAGACAAGGCCAGAATTCACTAGCGCAGTTATGAAAGCACAACTACCTGACTTCTGTAGCTACATAGTATCTCTCAGCCCAGCCTCACTTAAAAGTCGGCAGCTGCTGCAGTTGAAGGAGGTCTGTTCCCCTGTTACTCAGGAAGCAGCTGACTGACATTCCCTCTTGTGAGCAATCTCTATTGCAACAGGCAGAATCAGGTTCTCTCTTGTAATTCCCCTTCACTGGAGATCTCTTGCACATGGCAGGAAAGTAGGAATATAAATCAGCAGCTTCTCAATCAACAGGGGAACAGTGCTTTGACAATTATAGCAGCTGCTGCCTGATAATTAACTAGGGAATGTGTAGGGAATAGGTAGTGATCATGAGTATGAACCAGTCACAAATATGTAACTCTATCTTATGCATTCAGAACTGTCTTAGTGAATTCCAGCCAGGATATTTAAAAAAAAAATGAAACAATACACTATTAAAAGCCCATTTTCAGACAATTCTTAAAAGCCTACTGGAACTTGAAAGTTGGCAGCAGACGGAAATTAAAGAAAGGAGCTGTCTGAGTAATGAGTCTCACAGTCTGGGAGCAGCCAGTGCAAAAGCTCTCTCCCTTGTACCCACCAAACAAGCCAGGAAAGAGAGTGGGACTGAGAGAAGGACCTTCCCCAAAGATATTAGTGCTTTGGCAAGCTTATATGGAGAGAAGTCGTCCTTCAGATATCCTGGACCAAAGTAGTATAAGGCTTTATAGGTCATTGCTAGCACAAAAATGGACCAGTTTCTGCAACAAGGGTGTTGTATGCTTCCTGTAGCCATCTCCACTTAACAATCTGGCTACAATCTAATACAAATGTTGTATCACCCATTTCTGTCTTATTAACATAAGACAGAAATGGGTGATACAACATTCCATAACCTATATGCAGGCATTCTTTTAATGTATTTGATGGACAAGCAAGAGAAGTGGTGGAAGTACAAGCACATTGGTTCCCATCAGCCCCTTTTTGCTTATTGTCCTCCATGCTTTGATGGGGGCTTCTACAGCAGGGAGCCTTTGGTAGCCAAGGAGCCTCACTACATGAAGTATTGCCCCTAGAAATCAATGTCTGGGTATTTCTCTTTCAAATATCTTAGAACAACCATTTCTTGAGGCTGTTCATAGAACTTCCTTTATCAGAGACCTAACTAAATGATAGTGTTTAAGGAGGAAAAGTTTGTCATATATAGAGGGAGAATTGTAAAAAATTTATCATATGGGAAGGGAGAATTTTAATGAAGTTGTCTCACATTTTGAGTATTTGCTTTAAATTATTGGCAGAGGGTGATATTTCCAAAACACATACATCAGCCCCTACCTTCATAGCATAATGGAAGTGGGTAATGCAGTGGGAGGTGAAAGAAACAAATACCACTGCAAATATAGAGGATTACAATACTTTCTCATTTTGCTGTCATGCTGTCTCCAGGTACACCTCTTTTCCACAGACTTCTCTTTTTGTTGCTGTTGTTTTGCGTGCCTTTTTTTAAGGTGGGTGATTACCTACCAGACAGAAAATCCTGGAGTATTAGTTACCTCATGTGGCTATATCATGAGTGCTATGAACATGAAAATTCTACTACCATGTGAGATATTAACAAACAGTTTTTCAAATGTCTTGGAGTACAACTAACTGTAGAACACATAACCAAGCATGTTGTTGCTTTTGTTGTTGTATTGGACCAAAAATAAAGTGCCTGTCCCTTTCTCTTCTTCCCCTTCTTCCTCAGAAGAGTTACAAAGGGATACTGAGTGCATCTCTCAGTACAGATCATAACTGCACCATAATGGCTGGTGACAGCCTTCTTGCAGCATCTGTGTTTATAGTAAGAAGGCACAGCACCAAAGGAGCGTGCTTATTCTGTTGCATTAGCTTTTGAAATCACCATCTGGTATTATTAAGATGATGACCTACCTCATCCTCTTTTGATGTAGTCTTGTGTATGTGACCCCTTGCCCTGGCAGGGCATAAATCCACGTTATTGTTTGATTTTGACTTTGCAAAGTTTGTCAAAGGCTGAGGAGATTTGAAAGTAAAGAAGAATGCCCTTGAATCATCAGGAACTTCTGACTCATCCCTGTTTCACTGGAGGTCTTTTTCATAATTAAGGACAATGAATTGACAATTGTTATGTTCTTGTGGTATAAATGAGCCCTTAATGCAAGGGTGGGGGATATGTGGCCCTCCAGATGTTTTGGGGCTGGAACTCCCATCAGTGCTAGAGAGTTGTTGGAAGTGTCAGTACAATAACATCTGGAGAGCCTTGCATTCCTAACCCCTGCCTTATGAGTTTCATCATTATGGATTAGATCCAGAGTTTAGCTGTATTTAGACCCACTGAAATCAACAGGATTTCAGTTAATTTATAACTAATTTAATGGAGAGTAGACCAGCATGGTGTAGTGATTTGAGTGTTGGACTACAATCCTGGAGACCAGGATTTGAAACTCACTAGGTGACTTTGAACGCATCTCACACACACACAGTCCCCAGAAACCCTGTGATGAGTTTGCCTTAGAGTTGTCATAAGTTGAAAATGACTTGAACACACAATACACACAGCAATGACAAGACCTTTTGAAGTAAATGGATACTTACTTAGGACTAATGTAAGGCCTAAGTAGATATGTTTCCCAGAGTGGGCAACTTCACAGGTCCAGTTTTGCTTTCCTGCCCCTCAAACACCTAGAGAAACAAAAATTAAAATAAAATAATTTTTTAAAGTAAGTATTTGCATCCTTTAAATGAGGTTTACCCTACCTGCTGCTGAAAATTCAACAGCAAATTGTTACATACTGGCCATCTAAACTCAATAAAATACTCCTTTCATGTGGCTTTTTTTTTTTACCTGGGGGCAGCCAAAACTCAATGATGGACTTTGGCATCACATGTTGGTTGCAAGGTTTTTACTGATGTCTTTGGAATGTGCCTGCATGCACATGAGTATGTACAAAAATAGTTTTAGGACCATATTCAACCCATGGACAGCTGAATGTTTCCAAACCCAAGCTACTCTTGGCTAAGTCTGCATCCAGTCTATCATGCTTGGCATGTAATGTTTGAAATAGGATAATGCTCCATCATTATGACAAGAAGGATATGTGTGAGGCTTCTCTATATTGTTGGAAGGGGCAGTGCAGGGCACAGAGGAGCATGGGAGCCTAAAGCCTTTCCTATCTTTTATCTGAATAGAATGCAGATAGCAAAGTATCATTCCAAAAGGCCCCGTATGGGACAGCTCAGAGCAGAAGAGCAGGGGCAAGAATATCAGTAGAAGAGAGAAACATATGGAGGTGGATGGAAACTGACAGCTGACATTGTCAGGCAGTACATGTGTCTTTTGTGTTAATAAAAAAAATGCATAATACGTCTTTTAGGATGTTTAGTTTGCTCATGAATTTAACAGGGAAACTAGCATTACCTTAAACTATTATAGTTCTACATACCTGACCAGGTTTTCATGGTGGTTTACTTACATGTTATATTTGAAAAGAGAGATGCATTAAAAGAGAAGACATTCTTATTTAGCATATGTTGACACTGTGTCAAAGTTAGATGGCATATAGTTATCCTACTCTGTCAGAGTATTCAGAAAAAAAGAACAAGCAATGTATGGCTTTGTATTCAAAGTGAGCAACCAAACTTCTAATCTCTTGGCTAGAATAATGTGACCCAAAAATAGTAAAACAGACATGCTAAAAACATATCATATTACTTGTTCCTTGAACTGCTGCTCACCTGAATTATTTATTTATTCCCAAGGGATTATGTACATATTTCTACTGAACAAAGAGAATCTTCAAAATAATAATAATAATTAGGCAGATCTGAATATGTCTTTAGATCTAACTCCTCATGTGACTCTTGGGAAATGCCTCTTTAATTCCTTTCAGTTAAAAGGTAAAAACAGTTCTCAAGTATCTAGCAAAGTACTCCACCACACCTGTTCAGTGCAAGCATGTAAGAACATTACATCGTAATGAAGAGGTGCCCAGCCACCGTACTGGATCTGTCCACTTAAGCTAAGGGAGACCACAAGGAACACATTTCAAGGGAGCTGGGTTTCCATAAAGATTGCATTGTTATTTTTTGTGGCTGAGTTGTCAAGTGGCATTAGAAGAAACTTCACAGTCCTGAAGGTCTGACCTGGTCTGAACTGATCTTAATGAAATTCTTGTATTAATAAAAATGGCATTGACAGGAATACAGCCAGGTATTTCAACAGATGGAGTCACCACAAAGGGATTGATGGAGCTTGGTGAGATCAATCATTGTCATGTACTGCCTTCATGCTGCACCAGATTATTTAAAGATGGGAAAATATGTTGGCCTTCCTTACTTTGGCTGCAGTTCTCCCGTTGTGTTTGTCAACCACCCAGATGTAGCAGACTTCACACTGATTTCTGATCATTGTTTATCATAGTTCTCTCTATTTCCACCCATATAACTTTTTAACAGTTTTGAATTACTAAAAGAAATTTGATGGGGGAGGGGGCTCAGTGAAAAGCTAAGCCACATTTTCAGATATGTTTCTACAGTTCCAAGTGGGAGAGAGGTATCTGGATGAAAGGAGCACTTTCTCCAAACGCCACAAATGTGCACTGCAATGCAGATCATGAGGACAATCCAACAAAAGCTTTAGTACTTTCAAGTTTCATTGATTTCAACGAGAAAGACTTAGTGTCATTACTGCTCCTATTAGAAGCAGTGAGACTTGTGTGATTGGTTTTGGCCCCATATTGTGATTGTCAGATTCATGTGTTACGTTTTCCAACAGTACTGCATACCAGAGGAAAGGTGGAACTGCTGCCATGTAGAGGAAATGTGTTGTGCAAAATGAAACTGAGAAATCAATGAATTGGATGTCATCCTTAAAGATTTAAACATTTTTCATATATTCAGGCCACTCCTGCAGAATGTATCTCCAGTGGGGAGCACAGCTTGCAGATGGGGTCCTGTTCAACTCCATCCCACACTTAAGTCAAGACTAAAAATTATGCCCAAGTATTTGAAAAATACCAAGTAAAATATATTGGGGTACCATTGCATTTACCAGATGCTGTCTGGGGATAAGGCCTTTTGTTCAGATTAGTTCGTAATGAGACTAGCAGTTGATGTTTTATATACAGCAAGATTACAGGTGAGGAACAGGCTGACATGAGAATTAACTCCTTGAATAATGATACTTAACTGGCTAGCAGATATAAGAAATGTGGCTAGTGTAGGATCAAAATATATATCTTGAAGCCAGAAGACCAGATAGCATTCTCTGCTTTGTGGTTGCATTCACTAGAACTTAATATTACACCAGTTAGAAGCTATGAAATTACTCTTTCACTGAGATTCCTTTACACCAGAACTGATGCAATTGATACAATATCTGTCTGTTTACACCCTCCACTGTCCTAAATCTGAAAGGTGTCAGATATGAGGGTAGCAGCAGTCATCCAAAACGCATAGGCACATTTACAGTTCTTGGTGAGTAGAGCCTCAGGAATACTAGAGAAGGGAAGCTGCACACATGCAGTAACTTGACATACTATGAGAAAAACTACTTTCAGTTTCAAGGTGATCTAACATTAACTATGAACAAAGAAGCAATACAAAATTCAAGATACCATGTTACATGGGTGCTGTTTTTAGTTTCCCCCAAGAACTTCAATTAGTCCATGATACCTGGATGATGTGTTTATGTTGGAGAGTCTGATCCAGCGACTGCATCAGTCTTTCTCACGCATGTGCTTGAAAGCATATCTCCAAAGCTTTGTTCCTAACTCAGCATGTGTGAACATTTCTGTGGAACACTCTGAGCAGAATAGTTAGTTTGTTGTAGGTTTTGATGTATTTTACCTTCTATTGCCTTTAGTTTATTCTCTGTTAACTGCTGCTTGATTATGTTAGAAAGCAGAGCTTTCATGGGACAAATCTAACACTGATATATCTTACATATCGGACAGATCTGCAGTAAATCTGAAGAAAAATTTGCGTGATCCATCCACACAGAGATTCCTGGATTTTTTAAAAATTGGATTTTTGAAGTATGATTACATAGAAAAGAAATGGAAAATAATGAGTGGAAAAGATAAAAGAAAGGGGGTGTGGGGGATGCATACAATATGAAAGAGAGCTAGGCATGTACAGAGATACAAGCTGACCGTATTTCCAAAAAAAAAATTTTTTTTAAGAAGACTTCTGTAAAATACACATTCATATGTAGTTGAAGAAGTAACATCTTCTGACTAGAGATCTGTAGACTTAACATTTACAAGGAACTGGGATTCAGACTGTTTGTACAGCTGCATGCTGGGGTATTAGTCTATCTTTGTCCTCATCCCTCCATGTTTTAGAAAACTTTAAGGATTAAAGATGCAATATACTCCAAACCCATTCTGAGAATGAGCTTAAAATTCAGTTCCTTGTTCTCTTTTGTATTCTGCCAGTGGATGTCATGACTTAAGTTAGTCTTTGGGGGCCTTCACATTTCATATTAGTCTGGTAGGATGGAAATCATTGCATTATTTTTTATTCCTCATCATTAGGGTATCATGATACACTCACACTCTTTCCCATTCCAAAACTGCCACAATTTCCAGGAAGGATGATGCTGAGTTGGGTGGGAGTGGAAGCATGGCTTCCTTCCCTATAGCTGTTCTATGCCAGCATTGTTGGGTGCTGCTACATTGCATAAGTTCCTATGCTGCCATGTAATGTAATGTAATCCTAAGTATTTTATTATAGAGTAATATACAGAGTCTCAAGTTTTGACACGTTATGTGCTGCAATATGTCCCCACTTTAATGTCAGTTTGCACGTGGGATACGTTCACTGTATTCAAGGAACTTCAAGATGTTATCCAAGATTGCCATTAAATGATATAAAAACATAATACCCATAAATACATATTCAGAATCTCACACAAATTGTAATTTTCTTGTTCATACAGCAAGATCTATGTTTAGCCATATACTTTGACTATAATTTTCATATCAGAATAGCATAACCACTAGGAAGAGAATAAGCAGGTATTTGTCAGTAGGCTGGAAAGATCAAGTGTTATCAAATACAAAGGACAAGAAGAAACCATAATGTTTAGACTTGAATCATATGTTTTGTTTGTATTCAACTCATGGGGTTATATGTCCTTTCCAGAGCCTGAGCAGTGTGTAGAATGAATCTGTTATTATAGATTAGATGACAGCAAATAAACTAAAGGTCAGTTCAGATGAGACGGTGAGTCTGTGTTCTATCAGACCTGGGAGGGGACCTCTCCCTAAAAATATGATTGCAGACTGTGGTGACTGTGGTGATGTTGAATCACACCTTAGCTTTGGTGACCCAAGTAGCATGAACCATCTTTCACCAGTGGTGCTTACCGAGTCTGCCTGCTACAACTCCTCTGGATCAAAGACATCTGGGCCACAATAAGTGGAGCTATCCAAGTTCTGGTGGAAGATTTCTTAGAAGCTTCTACTGGTGCAAAACAGAATGACTAACATGGTGACTGGGACCAGATGAATGGAACAGATTTCTTTCTTTTAACTCCAGTGGCTCCTGGTAATCAACCATAATTCAAAGAGCTATTTTTTTTTTTACCTTTAAAGTCCCAAGCCACATAGCTTGGGATCTGGAACTGCCTTCTCCCATGTGAATCATCCTCAAACACTTTTTTTCCCCTTCCTCAGCCTTCACTGGTGAAGTGGAAGCTGGAGGCTTCCATACCAGTGAGGTAGTTAATCTGCCTCATGGCTTAGTCTGAGCATTGGAGAGCTGTCCAAGTGCTGAACCTATTTTGGGGCAGGGATATCATTTGGCACTTTGAGTAGCCCCTTTAAAGTTCAAACTGAAATCCATAGTGGATTCACTAGCTTACCGACATAGAAGCTACAGTCTGCAACTTGGTGAGCAGTCACCCAAAGTAAGGTTTTTCTGGTTGTGACTTTTGGGACTACGGAGTGCTTTCTGTAGGGATACCTACCTGACATGGTCCTTCATTTCTTTTTAGTTTCAGGTGAAGAATATGTCATGTACTCAGGACTTTTTAGATCTTTTAGGTTTTTAGAGGGGGAGAGTTAAAAAAACTGTTCTGGGACCACTATGCTATTACTGCTCAACTGATTTTGATTGTGCCATTTTAACTATATTTGTATACCTGTTAGCCTCTCAAAGAATCATTTGGCTGAAGAACAAAAGATAAACGTGTCCCAAATAACAAACAAGTGATGTATGCAGATGGCTTCCACACTATAGCATGGGCTGCTAGTCTCCAAACCTGGTTATATTATTAGCTGGTTGATGAAACCCATTACTAGAACAAAAGCATTGAAATGTTACCATGCTGAAAAATTCAGTGAGCTGTAATCCCAAAAGGTAACTTTTCCAAGCTCCGAGAAAAAGTCATTATTTGCATATGAAATACAGGTTTAAAGCCATGATAGCTTTTGGCTGTTTATTTAAAAAAGAAAATCTTTAATCTTTGTTGCACCTTCAAGGCTAACTTATTTTTTTAAGAGCATGGGCCTTTGTCAACTATTCTCAGATGCTGAAATGGACATCTGAGGACAAAGATAGAAAAGTATCTGACAGAGTGAACTGTGGTCTACAAAAGCTCATGTTCTAATGTTAGACTTTAAGGTACCCCAAAGACCAAGACTTTTTTTTCTTTTTTTAATATTTCCAAAGGAAATGCTTTCAGGAGTGAACCTGTGACTGGAAAATGTTAACATGGCAGTTTTAAGAAACCTAGCGCATCAGAACCATAAATAAAGATTGGAGAGGGAAAAGAAAAAGAACCAGCACAAGAATTCTGTAACACAGACTAAAATGAGGCAAGTGGTTTCTTGCTACCAGTTTAATTGTATATACAGAATGATTTTTACTGTTCACAGACAGCGCTTCTTTAAGGATGAGTGTTTCTCATCTTCTTATGATCAAGTTCTTCTCCAAACTCCAGGCATTTAGTTTCCACTCTTCCTTGGCTCCTAACAGCGTATACGCTGAGGTGAGGTGAATGTGGAATTACCCTTCTTTTAATGACACTAACTGTTTTGGGCATAAGCCTCACGTTCTGTCTCTTGTCCAGTTGAATGAGGAGTAGTTTCTAGCACAGGTAATGTTGCTTTGATCCTTTCATATATTCTTTTGTAATTTGGTGTTGAAGTGTTGTGTGTTAACTGTTTTTTCTTACCATGGATGGGCGTGGATGGCTGTGATTGTGGGAAGTGGGTACAAAAGGAAAGGAAGGCTTGGGCTTGCTTGGCAAAGCTTGGGTTAGCCCAGGGTACAGACAAACCAGGCCTGCTTTCTTTCCCCCCTCACTGGACAAGCAGTGCCCCTTTTTAATCTTACTATCACACCCTGGCTCCCTCCCCACATTTAATCACACCCTTGCTTTCCCTAAAACCCACAACCTTTCTGGATAAAGGGCCAAGCTTATCAATGGTTACTCCAAAAGTGCATGGATAACCTGTAGTAGTGTGTTGTTGAAATAAAACTGAAGAAAACACTCTATTGATGCTGTACTTATAGAAAAATAGAATGAACTCTTTATTAAAAGAACTAACAAGAGAACAGGTACTGTGGATTCAAAAGGATTCAAACAAAATAACACTTTCTTAAAGATATTTAACTATTTCTCTCAAACACCCCTTTGGCCCTTCCAGCACAAAGGTCTCTTTCCTCACTCAGAGTTCCACTCTCTGACCCTTTCAGAGGTGGCTTGGTTACTTCTCTGTCCCACACCAGACCTCTGGGAAGCTAACCCACTCCCAGAAAACCCTCTTTTGGTTTAGTGGACACTCTGACTCGATGAAACTCACTGATGGAATAATAATTCTAACCCACCCTACTAGTATATATGTGCTATCTGCTGTCACTCCCCCACAGCCCCTCCCTCTGGCTCGGGCTGGGTTCTTCAGTCAGAGAGCCAACCTGATTACGTCACCCTCTGTTACTAGGCTCCTCTGACAGCCACAGCCCCAGGCTTCATCACATTTCTGTGGAGTCATCTGTGCATCTGGCACTGTTAAAGTACAACAGTACTCTATGCAGAATCCCTGTACCACAGAGTGTTCAATTTACAATCCAACATAGGGATAAACTACAAGAGGAAGAGGTGTGAATGGGAGACAGGGCTAAATAATATGTGGTTGTTTTCACCTTTGTATGCTTAGACCTAGTCACAAACTGAGTTCCAGTAGTAGGGTATGGGAACAAGGGGGTAGTGCTAAAGGCGCCAAAGAAAAGGTGAATTTTGAGAAGGAATTTGAATGATTAAGTGAATGTGATCCTTATATGTTATCACCCACAGTTTCACTGGTGGGATGACTGGAACTCATAATGGGTTTTTGAGTCACAGGTGACCATATTTGTTCAATGGCCTTATCTCTTGTGAAGTTTTGGTACCTCACCTTGTGTTTCTTTTGAGCCATGGAGAAGGACATTCAAAATAAAGGCAAGAATTGAGAGTTTCTCCACTAGAGTAAGCTGGGTGTGCTCATTGCCTTTAAGGAGAGGTTTACAGAGAAGAAAAAGGAGCTTTTAAGTTTTTGCAAACTGTTCTACCAGCAGAACAACCTTCCTCTTTTGTGTTTTAGCCCTTCTGAAGCATTAATATTCTGGTTTCACACCATAATGATGCTTAATTAGCCTTGGGAGTTAAATGAGTATCTTGCATGTTAAACAACATTTTTAATGGACTTTGCTGTTTTAGTATAATAATGAAATGGGTGCAGCTTTGTCTGTACATGTGTATGTTGTTTTTGTTTGGTTGATTTGATTTTTGTTCTTGAAACATGAACCTTTGATTGCCTTGCTCTTTGCAGCAGAACTAAAGCGCCACCCAGTGATAACCAAAGAGGACTGTTAAGGACTTAGATAAAATGAAGTATAAGGGAATAGAGTCGTATGCCACAGTTCAGCTAAAGATAACTGGATTGGGAACCCTGTGAACATGGGAATGCTGTGTATATATGTACCACTGTTTTTCTGGAAAGTCCATAAACAGCCATAAAGGCCATCACTCTTTACTAAAGCTGCCTTTCTCTTTTCACTGCAGCTCCCAGAATCCCCCAGCCAGCATGGCCTCTGGATATAATGACTGGGAGATTCGGGTGTTTGGAATCTAAAAAAGTAACTTTTCCAAGCTATAATTCCAGCACCTGGCACTTCTCGAGCATACAGGTTATGGACATGGAGGTCTCACATAACTGTTGTGAGTTCTATTCTTCATGAATCTGCCCAATCACCTTTGAAAGCTATCTAAAATAATGCCATCAGTACTTCTTTAATTCTATAAATAAAATGTCTGGTAAAGAAACAATATCTTTCTTGAAATCTCTTGCCAGTCACCTTCATTAGATAATCCCAACTTCTAATGTTGTAAATAAAAAGAAACATCTCTCTGTCCAGTTTCTGTGCAGCATTCACAATTCTATAAACTTCCATCATGCCCCTCCCCTCCAAAAAAATCTTAATTGTCTTTCCTTGTAGGGGCAAATTCTTCAATCTTTTCTGTAGTGGAAATGCCTCCATGAGTTCTTTGATCATTTGTCTTACTCAGCGTCTGCAGTTCTTACATCTCTGCCCTATCATTATTGAGATGAAGTGATTGGTATGAAAAAGGTATGGAATGCTGATACAGTATTCCATGTGTTACTGGGTCATAAATTGTATAAGCACATTACATTATTGAGCATTTTATTTTTCAGTCCTTTTTGCAATAATCCCTAACGTGGAACTCACATTTTCCACAACTACTTCTTCTGTTCCAACCATGCTCAATGTTCATTGGAACCAGAGACTGGAAAAGTTATCTTTGGGTGCCAAGAACTTATATAGCACAGATATCCACTTGTGCAGTTGCACTGGATTGCAGTGTGGTGCAAGCAGTCATGAAATGGAAACCTCAAGCCAATGATCCCTGTTGTACAACCACTTACAGCTTATAGTTAGAAACAACAAAGATCACATGTACATGCACTCAGAGGAAGAGCGATTACTTGCACAACCTTCTACAAGCAGCGGGACTTCTTGTCGTAATGTGTTTGAGATGCTCTACAAATTATGATAGCAAAATGGCACAATAAGATGATCACCATTACTACAACTTCCAGAATCCCTGAGCCGGCATGGGCGGTGGTTCTGATTTGAATCCAGTTGTGCTCTCCAGAGCTTCTTTAATAATGAATACAATGAGAAAATGATTAAGGCCGTTTCTGCACTGCACTATTATAGTGCTTTTATTCCACTTTCAACATCCTGTGTAATTCTGGGGCTTATAGTTTACTGAGGACAAAGAGCTCCCTGGCTGAGAATTCATAATGCCCCTCCTTAAACAGCAATCCCCAGGATTCCATAGGATTTTGAAAGTGGGATAATAGCACTATAACAGTGTAGTGCAGAAATGGCCTAAGTGTCCATAGGAGATTTTAGTAAATTTGCTCTGAAAATTGTACTTAAAATCTCTATGAATTTTGAAATCAAATATTCAGTGACTATCTGGTATGAGATTTTCAACTTCAGTGATACTATTTCATGCTTGGGTTTATTGGTTCATGTTCATTTTGATATCTTTTTAAAAGGTGACTTGAAATACTTTGGTATTTTATAGAGATATTGGATTTTGTTTATCCAGGGCTGAGATCTTACGTGAGGAGAGAGAAGATAAATTTCCACTCAGTCAGAACTGTGCCACATCTCTCCTCTCACCACCCTAAAAATTCACCTGTCTCTTGCTGCCCACCCCACACCAATGCAGTCAAGTAGGAGCTAGTGGAGAATGAAAGCAATGCAGGAGAATCCAGGTACGCTCCTATAGCTGGCTCCAGACAATGATGTCATTATTGTGCACAGCTATAGGGACATTGCCAAATGCTCTGCCCCCTCCCCTGAATGATATGTCAGGGGAGAGGGCAAGAGACAGGTGACCTTTGAAGAGGTTGAGGTTCACTGCAGTGACCAAAAACATACACCAGTATTATGGTAGCATATATGTCCAATAGGATGACAGCTCCTTTTTGTTAGTTCACACCTTTTAGCATGTGATTGTTCATATTATTGTTCACATGTTCAAGAGATAGTCCTAGAATGACCAAACAGTTCACACATATTTCAATGTTGTTGCTGCTGCTGCTGCTGCTGTTGTTGTTGTTAATATTATTATTTTCAAGATTTGTTTTCAGGCAAAATCCATTCTTCGGAATTTGAAAGGTAGTATTGGTTGTCTGAGATCTAAAAATGGACTTAAATGTGTAATACGTTTGTCTTGTTCTTGGATTTCCTACAGTCAATCAACAATTTATTTCTCTGCTTAACAAGATCAATAATCTGCTGTAAAACAGTCTACATTGTCCAATCCCCCCTCCCTCCTCCACACAGCGTTTTTCCATTCTCAGACCTCTGTTCTCATTTATTCTTTTTATTATTGTGCACCATCTTTATTTCTTTAAGAAAAGAACATTGTTTCACTTAAGAAATAACTTTTTGTTTTAAGGTCCCACTGAGCCAGTATTGCAGTCGGGCCATCATGAAGCTGATGTATTGTGCCCATTGCCGCGGCATGTCAAATGTAAAACCCTGTAACAGCTACTGCCGTAATGTCTTGAAAGGTTGCGTGGCCAATCAAGCGGACCTCGACCCTGAATGGAAGAACCTGATAGGTAAGAGATGCAGGCAGTTGGCTTCCAGTACTTTCCACTCTGGCTCTGGTTTTACATGTAGTTCATGTTCCTCCTCTTAATCAAGACAGCAGTCGAGAGACCATGCAGAGCAACTGATCAATATGTTCAAAATCCCTCTATGCTATATTCTAAACACTGACTAGAATCCATTTGATGAACTGATGGCATAATTCTGCCTTACACCATCACAACTCATATTTCTCATATTTCTGGTCATTGGGGAGTTTGGAATTGTTCACCAACTGCACAATGACCAAAATTCCCTCCCAACTCCACATTTTAAGATTATAGCCCCCCACCTCAACCCAGCCACATAGAATCATAGAGCTGGAAAAGACCACAAGGGCCACCAAGTCCAACCCCTGCCATGCAGGAATTCACTATCAAACATTCCTGACAGATGGCCATCCAGCCTCTGTTTAAAAACCTCCAAAGACAGAGACTCCACTGCACTTTATGGCAACATATTCCACTGTTCATTTTCATGTTACTAGAGATGGAGGTCAACATGAACACATCCAGCTGTTTTCCTGGAGCTCAGTATGTTGCACGGATATCATGTGCAGAGATCTCCCAAAAACCCACAGAGGTTGTTCTAAATGCATGTTGCAGTACATCCAGCTACAGTAACAGCCTTGGATGTGTCTCTGCCGATGCTCCTACTCTCCAACAACATGGCCATGTTAAGGAGGGGCTGCATTGCTTAACACTACAAATCCTAGGATTCCATAGGATGTTGAAAGTGGAATAATAGCACTATAACAATGGAGCACAATGAGACACAGCAACAGAGGTATATCTAGGTACCAAATATACATCTCCTTATGCAGTATTCTAGCCATTGTCCATATGTGTGTCTTTGGCCATTTCTGCACTTCACGATTATAGTGCTATTATTCCATTTTCAACATCCTATGGAATCCTAGGATTTGTAGTTTACTGAAGCCACAGAGCTCTCTGGCTGAGAATTCTAAGTACCCCTCCCTAAAGTACAAATCCCAGGATTCCATAGGATGTTGAAAGTGGAGTAATAGCACTATAACAGTGTAGTGCAGAAATGGCCTTTGAATCAAGACTTCATCCCACAGAGCAGGGATAGGGAGCATGTGGCCTTCTAAGTGCAGGTCCCATCACCTACCACTGCAGCCCTTCAGATGCTGTAGGACTGCAGTTGCTGTCCTTCCTCATTAGTGGCTGTGTTGGGTAGGGCTGATGGGACCTGCAAAGGAGACTCACTGCCCCAATGGCATGGGAGCTGCCAGCCACCACAGGAGGCCTAGATGTTTCCCAGTGCTTTGGAGTTAGGACTAGGTGCAGACCTGCATCACAGTTTCCTACCTTCTTGGAATGAATGCTTTGAAACACGAACTAAACTGTTTGGGAACTGGCATTGGAGCAGCCTGATTTATTGCAGAGCTGTGATAGGCCATGTAGCCCTCACTGATCCTGTTCTTGCCTCTGGTCATTTCTGCACTAGACTGCTATGTAGTGCTATTATTCCACTTTCAACATCCTGTGGAATCCTGGGGTTTGCAGTTTAGGAAGGGGCCTCAAAGGCCTCTCCCTAAACTGCAAACTGCAGGATTCCATAGGATGTTGAAAGTGGCATAATAGCACTATAACAGTCTAATGTGAAAATGGCCTCTATTTTGTGAGGGAGAGAACCTGTGGCTTTAGGGTGATGGTGAGGGAAGTTTGAGGGTCCTTTAGCTGAAAGTTGGAGCTCTGAACCCCCCCTTGCTTTGATTAATTAGCCAATTTTCTAGTGAAAACTCTGACTTAAATTAATTAGAGTTCAGGAGCAGTGCCTCCCTTTTTTTCTCCCAAGAACTCTGATTCTTTGCACATTTATAGAAACTCATGGAGAACTAACATTGGTCAACAAAGCAAACTAATTACTTGCTGGGATTATCAAGGAAAGAAAAGCATTGCAATATTTCCTTGTAATTACTTTGTGATTCCTGGAGCAATAGGTGTGGTTTTAAAGCCTTGACAGTTAAAACTGCTTTCCTTTCAGCCTTCAGATTTGGGCTGTTTTTGTAAAGCAAGCTGCTGTTCTCATTTTTTGTGGAAAAACATTTTGAAAATAAAATGGTACAGACAACACTACCCACACTGCCACAGAAAGATCAATTAAAAAGCACAACTGTGTTTTACTTTTGGGGATCATTATTTTCAGTATAGAAGCATGATAGCAAAAAGTCTGATTTGTAGATTGTTGGACCTATGGGACTGACATCTCTGTCAGTTTAAATCTGTTCAGGAGACCCACTTGGGTAAAGATAATTGCATGAAACTGTACATGCAATGTATTTGGGTTAGGAATTCTCTGAGAGACTGTCTTGAGCATTGGTGTCTTTGGTTCAACCATGAAGAAGAGTACATTACATTTTTACAAAGTGTTCCCCTGGGGTATATATGATGCTGTAATTGCATAGGCTGAGTTCTATCTGATGATTCATAATCATCCTAGCAAAGTTGTCAAAGGGTAGAATGTAAGTGTTTATAATAAATGATTGAATACATTTTTTCCAAGTGTAACCTGAATGACATTTATATTTAGATTAGGAAGTATCACTGTAGCCTCTCTTGGTAAGGAACTGGGTATTTGGCTGTGTTTTGTCTAGCACATGAACTAGCCCATTGAAATATATTGTATGTCTAGTATTGTTCTGTAACAATATTCAGTCACATTTTTGATACATTATTCCCATGGTATATTGTTAAACAGTCCCTATCTGTTATCTGCCCTATTAGATGCACTGCTCATGGTAGCTGATCGCTTTGATGGACCATCCAATGTAGACATCGTCATTGGTACAATTCATACCCGGATTGCAGAAGCCATTTCTAACATGCAAGAGAACAGAGAATCGATAACAGCCAAGGTAAGAGTCAGGTTGTGGTAGACCTAATACAGCTCTTGATTTTATTCATATCTTTTTGGCTTGCCATTCTTCCACAGAGCTTGAGGTGGCTACCTGGAATGCTCCCAGGCTGGCTTCCATTCATGCATACTCCAGGCCAAACCTGCTTAATTTCAGTGTGGTTTTTGTATCATGTAGCCTTAACCATACAGTATGACTGGGCTGGGGATCATGGAGTCCTCCAGGTGTCATCAGACCACAACTCCCAACACTCTCCACCATTGGATATGCTGGATATGGATGCTGGCAGTTATAATCCAACAACATTTGGAAAGCTGCAAGATTTCCATTTCTGGTAAAAGAATTGTTGGTGTATGTTATTTTTATCTCTGCCATCCAGTACAAAGCTATAGTGATAGGTTTCCAGTAACTTCTGTTGATAGCATTAAACATTTTTGCCCCATTTTTGAATATAAGACAGGTCGAACTGACATTTTTCCACTGGCTGAAAGCAGCCCCACCTTCTTTTATTTATAATCTTTTCTAAAACCTGTCTCCCTTCTAATGTCAGAACTGTGACAGCTTCTAAGAATTCCACTTGTCTTTCTTTCATCCTCCTTCATTTCTGAAGATTTTCACAGTTGCAGTTCTGAGCATGGTGTGACACTTTAAACCGTGCACAGAGGGAGTTCACTCCAGCGTGATTCCTAAAACTGTGCAGCTCCCTATATGACTAAGGCTGATGGTAACAACAGAGTAATTTGTGTTTTGAAGCCCAGCTCTTTTTCCCATGACTCCTAAAACCTGTAACTAACAGATGCTGCTGGAGAGTGAATTGGGAACTGACTGGCAAGTAGATAAGTCATTGATAGGCCAGGAGGGAGAAAGAGACCTGGAGAGGAGAGAGAGAGAGAGGGAGGGAGAGAGAACATAGCAGTAGCCCACAAAATACAGTGTTAATACCGTGTGGATATAGAGCCATCGATTCAGAGAGAGAACACAAGAGAATGAATTAATCTCTACCTCCCAGAAGGTATTTTTCATTCTTCTTGCATGTTCTTTATGCCCCTGGAAGAATTGTAACAACCACTGTAATAAACTATAAATGGGTATGCTGCTGTGAAAAAGCTGGAACATATTTCTTCATAAAACAAATACCAGAATATTTTATGTACAATTATTAAAAAAGAAATGGCTAGCAAGGCACTGGACTCTCTCTATTGCCATGCAAATGGCTGATAAAGACCAACGTGCACTACAGATTATATCTTCACCATCTGTGAGGGCAAGATAAGTCTGTTCCAGGGTAAACTGGCTAAATGGTTGTCTATTGCAATGAGCAGCTAGGGATGCTGAGACAGTCTGCAGGCGCTGAAACTGATCAAACATTTGATTCTAAACACAATCAACAAGAGATCTGAGAATCTTCTGTAAAGTGCTTAAAGCAGCTTTTCTCAACTTGAAATAATGTTTTGGTGTCTCAGAACCCCTGTGTAAAACTTGTTGGGCAGAATCCTGTATCATAATTATGAATGCATATCCTGCAGTTATGCATTTGTGTCTGTTACATACTCATGGTTCCTCTGTAAAAACCATGAAATCTTTACTTTCCAGGCAGCTGCTGCTGCCATCAACAGAGGTCTGTTCACCTGTCACACAAAAAGCAGCTGGCTGCCATTCCCATCCACTCCCTCACACAAGCAAACTCTAGTGCAAAGAGGACTTTTTTATGTCTGTCACAATGGTGAATCGCTCATGGGAAGGGGTGGAAATGGCAGCCAGCTGCTTCCAGAGCAACAGGGGAACAGATCCCATCAATTGCAGTTGCTGCTGCCCAGTAAGTGGAGATTGAAGGTCACATTGGAGTTCAATGTGTAGCTGTGGCATTCACACATATATAACTCTGGCATTCATGCATACATAAAGGCCATACAGGATTCCAGCCACTATGTCTACATCTGGGGAAAAAATCCTCGATCATGATCCCTTATGGAGCCCTAGAGTTCTAGGAAACCGTAGCTGAGAAACCCTGGGTGAAGGGAATCGCAAGACTTGTTTTTATATTGTCTGTTTTTCTCATTTTTAAATAAAGAATGAAAAATATTTGAAGGGGGTTATTATGGTGTAGTGGTTTGAGCACTGGACTGTGACCTTGGAGACCAGGGTTCGATTCACCACTCAGCCATGGAAACCCACTGGGTGACCTTGGGCGTGTCACACAGCCCAGAAAACCCTGTGACGGGTTAGCCTTAAGGTCAGCATAAATTAGAAATTACTTGAAAGCATGCAACAGCAACGTCTTTTCATTAGCTCATCTGGTAGAACAGAAAACTGTAGAGATACTGTCTCACACAGGACTCCTCAGATCACTGACTGACTTTCAGCTTAATAGAAGCTGGATTTGGAGAGAACTCAGACATAGCTTGATTTAGAGAAGGCCACAGATCAATGACCGTTTCCACGCTACCCTCTTATAGCGCGATGATTCCCCTTTCAATATCCTATGGAATCCTGGGGTTTGCAGTTTAAGGAAGAGCCGGCCAGCCCCTCCCTAAACTGCAAACCCCAGGATTCCATAGGATATTGAAAGGGGAATCATCGCGCTATAAGAGGGTAGTGCGGAAATAGTGAGTGGTAGAGAATATGCATTGCATGCAAAAGGTCCCGGCAACACCAGTCCCCAACAACACCAGTAATGCTGGGAAAGTCTGGAACCCTGGAGATGTACAAAGGTAGATAGACCACTCATCTGACTTGGAATAAAGGAGCTTCTATGTTTGTGGGGGGGGGGGGAAGCATAGCAAATGAAGAAAATACCAGAGCTTAGAAATAGTACTTCCTTGGACTATAAAGTCCCACAATTCTGACTGGGGAATCAGGGAGTTTTAGTCTTGAAATGTAAAATTTCCAAGCTCTGGAAAATATTCGACTGTTACGATGTGGTAGAGAAACTTGTTGCTTCCTAAGCTTTGTTTTTCCCTCAGACCTTCCAAGGCTGTGGAAATCCTAAAATCAACCCCAAAGCTTCCAACACTGAAGATAAAAAGAAGCGGGGGAAATATGTCAATGAAGATAAACCTTCACAGCTTAGCTCAGAGAAACTTGTGAGTATGAAATGTCTGTCTTCAAATATTTTTTGCAACAATTTGTGTGGTTCATTGTTTAGAAAGCTTGTTGAGTCTGCTGAGAACATCCAGGCTTTGCTTTAAGAATCAACTGCAGTATTTATTTAGTGGATTTTGATACCATCCTTTACCCAAGGAGCCCAGACCAAGGCTGTGCTTATTATTTTCTCCTCACAGCAAGCTTGTACAACTGGCTGGCTGCATATCAACAGCTGGCCCAAAGGCATCTAGTAAGCTTCGTGGCTGATGGGAGTAAGAAACTTGGTCTGCCTATACCAAGCCCAGCTACTCTACAGCATTGACAGTGGAATTTCTCTTCCTAGTTTAATAATTCTTTAGTAGGAAGTTATCATGCTGTGGGCATTTTGTATCATAAAATAATAGAATCATAGAGTTGGAAGGGCCCCTGTGGACCATCAAATCCAACCCCTTGCTATATGTAGGATCTCCAGCTAAGGCATCTCTAGCAGCTAGCTGTCCAGCCTCTTTTGGAAGGCATCCAGAGAAGGAAACCCTCCACCAACTCTCTAGGCAATTGATTCCATTGCCAGACTCCTCTAACTGTCAAGATCTTTTCTAATGTTCAATCAAAATCCTTGACTTAAAACCATTAGACCTTATCCTACCTTCAAGGGCAGCAGAAAACAGATTTGCCCCCTCCTTTCAGAGTCAGCCCTTGAGGTACAAGCATATTGCCTGTCAGTCTTCTCTTCACCAAGTTGAACATGCCCGGATCCTCATATATTTTGTTCTCCATACCTCTTATCATCCTTGTTGCCCTTCTCCAAATTGCTCCAACCTCTCTATATCCTTCTTAAAATGAGGTGCCCAGAACTGAACACAGTACTCTAGTTAAGGCCTGGCCAGCACAAAATATAGTGGGACTATTACTTCTGTCAGCTTGGAAACCATGCTTCCATTAATGCAGGCTAAAATGGCATTCATCTTCTTTGCTGCAGCATCACACTTCTGGCTTCATCTTCAGTTTATGATCAAAAATAATCCCAATAATCACATGTTGTACTGCTGAGCAAAAAGGACCTTGGGATTATTACTGATCACAGGTTGAATATGAGTCAGCAGTGATGCAAAGCCCAGAACAGCTTCAACACAAAGTGGAATATGAGCTTCTACTTCCTTTCCACTTTGTCTTCCAGCATTCACAGGTGCCTTCTGCAGAACCTGAAGCCTGTAAGTCACACATTTTTAATAGAAATTTAGTTGTAATTAATTCCATTTCCCAATTACTCAGATACAATGAAATCAAATATGTAACAAAAGATAACTTCACTCTCTCCTTTTTTGGGTGGTTAACTGTAACTGTTTTATAGTTAGAAAAAGTCTGTGGCCTCACTGCTTTGCTGTATATCACAGGACAGTAGCTTCTAGAATTCATACTTTTAAAAGTAATTGAAAATAACTATTCCCGTGGCATCGAGTTAGATGGCTCGACGGGAAGCTCCGAAGAACCACCATCGCAGGCAGATTAGCCTAGGGGAAAAAAAATTTTCAACCGCAAATTTACCAAGTGGCCAAGTTATTTCTATGGTAATAGAAGTCCAGAGGGGGCTCGGAGGGGACCCCAAAGTTCGCCTGGTCCCCCATATCAGGGTGAGGAGGGGAGACGCGGAGAGAACTGGGTCGTAGAGCCACCACAACTGCCTGCTGACTGCTGCTTTTATTGCTAGCAGCTTTATCGACGTCATGGAATATTTTTAAATTTTATTTTCTAACATATCTAGACATAAAGAAGAGAACCCTTACCTTTGTGGTCAATTGAAATACTCCAAGGGGACAACTCTGTAGCTAAAACAGGTTACAACACAGCGAAACGAATTTCTCAGAAGTAAAGGGCTGCTGAGAAGATAATATCGTAAAGCAGACCCTGAGGAGACCCAGATGGTCGTAATTACGCCTAAATGCTAGAGTGGAGGAGCGCGTAATTTTAAAGTAATAGGAGAGTGCGAAGTGAAGGGAGGACCGTAATTGTAGAAAGAAGGCAGAAAATTGGGGGTGCCAACACAAGGATTGGAGGAAGAGAAGAAGGAGCCTCTGTGAGAAGTTAAACAGAGAATAACAACGGCGCTGAAGGGCGGTTTGGAACTGTAAAAAGACTTAGAAAGGGGGATAATAGTAGCTGCAAAATATAAACGCCACAGAGAGTGAAAGAAGAAAGGGAGGAGATGACCAGCCAGTATTAAAAACAAATCCTTTTGTCTAGGGGAATGAAAGAAGAAGAATTCTCAAACAGAAGGAGAAGAACAGAAGAAAAGAGCAGGTTAAATTTAAGATTAAAGATTTAGAACTTAAGATTAAAGATTTAGCACTTTTGAGGTGCAGTAGAAAACAAGCTTGAAATAAAAGCAGTGAATTTACAGTATATTTTGGCTTATCAATAGCAATAGCAATAGCATTTATTTCTATACCGCCTATCAACTAGTGTTATCTAAGCGGTTTACAATGTATTTTAGCTAATTGCCCCCAACAAGCTGGGTACTCATGTTACCGACCTGCGAAAGGATGGAAGGCTGAGTCAACCTTGGAGCCTGGCAGGATCGAACTCACAACCTTGTGGTTGCAGTACTGGCATTTAACCACTGTGCCACCAGGGCTTAGAGAAGGACACCGAGTTGGTTAGTTGTTGGTAGCTGGTTGGATGAAGGTGAACAGACTAAACAAAATTTGAAGATCTAAACGTTTGATTTAAATAAGTTAATGTTAATAAATTAAAACCCTCACTAAATATAGATTATATTTAAGATAATATATATTATACAATATTTTATATTTCTTAAATATATTCCACGAGTGTTCTGGGAACGCTGGGGGAAGAGGTGTAAGAGAAGAATGTTCTAATATAATTTGCTTTAAGATATCTAAAAATGGAAGA